>PVHY01005148.1:0-85809 GCA_004024945.1 Uropsilus gracilis | reverse complement strand
GAGGGAGGGAGGGAGGGAGGGAGGAAGGAAGGAAGGAAGGAAGGAAGGAAGGAAGGAAGGAAGGAAGGAAGGAAGGAAGGAAGGAAGGAAGGAAGGAAGGGAGGAAAGGAGGGAAGGAGGGAAGACAAGTAACCAAGGAAAATTAACAGAAAGATGTGTACCAAATATGGTAGATATCAACTCAACTATATCAATAATCACTTTAAATGTTACTGGTCTACAAGTACAAATTTGAAAACAGAGAGCATCAGTATTATTTTTTTTTTTTAAAATAAAGCAGCTAAGTATGTTGACTATAGTACGCTGACATAAATTCATTTTAAATAAAGGAAAAATAAATGCCGGGCACAGTAGTGCGTGCCTGAAAGCTTATGGAGTCGCAGCAGGGTCTTCTGGGGATCATTGTTAGAGTCCCACCCGGGGCAACACAGCGAGACCTAGTCTCAAAAAACTAGCTGGGTGTGGTGGCGCACGCCTGTAATCCTAGCTGACTGGGAAGCTGGGGATTGCTTGAGTCCGTGGTACCATGGACAACGTGAGCCTGTGGTTCCACAGGCAAAAACAGCGACACTTTGTCTCAAAAAATTTTTTTAAAAAGGAAAAATAAATTACAAGTTAAGGGATAGGAAAGATATGCCACACTAACATTAATCAAAAGAAAATCAGAGTAATTATAAGAGTATTAATTTCAGACAAAGCAAACTTCAGAACAAGGAAAATTACTAGGGGAATTACATACATGATAACAAAGTAGTTTGTTTTCCAAGAAGATATAGCAATCTTCAGAAGGTTAAATTACATGAGGTAAAAACTAATAGACCTACAAGGAGAAATGGATGAAAGCACTATTGTAGTTAAAGATTTCAACACCTTCTCTCAGTAATTAATCAGGCAGAAAATTGGCACGGATCTATTTAAGCTAAACAGAATCATCAATTGGCTCTAATTAACATTTATAGAATATTTCATACAAGAAGCAGAATACATGTTTTCCTCAAACTCACATGAAATATTATCACGAAGATAGATCATATTCTGAGCCATAAATACTCCTTAACAAATTTAAAGAAATAGAAATTATATAAAATATATACTCAGACTACAACAAAATTAAACTAAAAATCAGTAACATAAAGATAGCTGGACAAATCCCAAGGTATTTGAGAATTAAACAACATTTTAAAAAAATGGGTTAAATAAAAAGTCTCCAGAAAAAAATTTAACTAACTAAAAAAATATAATTTATCAAAATTTGTAAGATATAAGAACAGTACTTAAAAGGGAATTTACAGAACTGAAAGCATGCATTAAAAAATAGAAAATCATAAGAAAACATAGCTATAGTACTGTACTGTATTATGAGTAGTACAAGTTTATGCTGTTTGCTTACAAGAAAATCCACATATAATTGAACCCACACAGTTCAAACACATCTTGTTGAAGGGTCAACTATATTGTCAAACAATCACCACAATAAATTAGCAAACATCTGTCACCACACACACACACACATCTAAAATTAATCATCTAAGCTTCTAGTTTGGGAAACTAAAAGAAGAAGAGTAAATTATTCCAAAATTAGTAAAGAAAAGTAATATTTTCTTTTTGGCAGAACAGAAATCAATGAATTTGAAAATAGGGAGCTCACAGAGAAAATAAATGAAACCAAATTTGGTTGTTTGAAAAGACTCATTACAGTGAACAGATATAAAACAAAATCAGCAAGGGAAGAGACATTGTGAGAAATCCAGAAGAATCCAGAAGCAAGCTTCTAAGTGTGATCATAGGAGATATACCTAATTATTCTAGCAATGAGATATTGACAGCATAATGGAAATATTGTCTACCCTGAACATTTTTTAAAGACACAATGTTAAGGATTTTTACTGGGGATTAGTAATGCAGCAATTCTATTTACCAAGTTATCCTGATTTTATAGAATTCCCTACCTAACAACTACAGAGCACAATTCCTTTTATAGATCAAACTGGGCCATCATACAAGTCTCAATACATTTAAAATAATGAAAATCTTTATAGCATGTGTTCTGATAATAAGGGGCTAAACTTGTAAATACATGATAATGGTATGAAAACAGCAAATCTAAGAAAACATAAAATCTAATAAAATCCTTGTGATTTGGAAACTGGCAATATACTCCTTAATAAGGCATGCCAAGGCAGAAGTTGAAATTTTTGTTAAATAAATGACAATGAAAAAACTCAATATTTGTAATCATAACTAAATGGAATTTAGAGAAAAAAGTCATAGATTTACAAGTTTATAATAGAGATGAAGATTATAAAAGGAATAATCTAAGATACTACCTTAAAAAGATAGGAAAAGAAATGAAACTCAAAGTTAGAAGGAATAAAGTAACAGAGATCAAATCAAAAATCAATAAAATGGAAAAAACAGATAGCAAATAGTTTCACTAATATATGGACAACCAAATGAAAGTACACAACTGCGGGAGGGGACCAGCTGGAGTGGCCAGGGAGGGGAGGTGGTAGGGAACCCCCAGGAACCACAACGATGTGATTGATGTGAAATATATATATATATATATATATATATATATATATGTATGTATGTATGTATGTATAAATTAAAATTTTAAAAGAAATCAATAAAACAAAAAATGAGTAACAGAAAAAAAATTAATGGTAACAAAATTTGGTTCTTTTAAATGATTGCTGAAATTTAATTCCAGTTAGACTGATGAAGAAAAATTAAGAAAGTACAAACTGCCTCTGAATCATATACAATGTTGTAAACCTGTGTATTGCTAGTGGAATAAAAATGAAATGTAACAAAACAAATTATAACTCTGAAAATAGAAAAACACAAAGTGCTGAAGCCAGGACCCCAGTATGAGTAGAGTTAAAATTTAGGGTCTGATACCATTAGCTGTGTGTGAACATCACAAAGGTAAAAGAGGACTAAACAGGAAAGAAATTAGAACCTTTGGCTTTGAGGAGAGAGAGAGAGAGACTTTTAGGGAGAGGAGAGAGACAAGAATGGCAGGAGGGTAAAAAGTAACTCTAGTGACCAGGCTGGGCAGAAACCCCCCAGGAAGAGTGAGCTGGAGGTGGCAAGGAGCCATGGTGACCGGCACAAGAGTAGCCGGTGTGGAGTTTGGCATGGCAGCAAAGTGGCATAGTGAGCTGGTACTTGACTATGGCCAGGGATTTGGAAAGCTGATTTGCGCATCAGCAATTGTGGAAAAATTTTGAAGCACCTTGGAGAAGTGGAGTAGCTCAGAACACTGGAAAGGAAGCAAAGAGAAGACTCTGGAGAAAGACTGGACTTGGCAGAGTGCCTACCTATCAGGTTTGGAAGGGCAAAGAGGCCCTATCTGGGACATGTGTTTGGGACTTTCGGACTAAATGATGACTGGGGTAAGATAACTGGTCACTTGCAGCTTTAAAAATTTTCTGTTTTCCCTATTAATTCCCCTTGTATATAAAACCCTCTTGTTTAAACCGCATTTGATGAGCAACTGCTGTGGTGGGTGGTATGAACCTGAGGGAACCTGGGTGACAGAAGCTGCGTTTTAAATGTGGCTTGTTGGTTGGAGGCTTCTGCCCCGTTTGCACCCCAATTTCAGTACTAGTACCAGGAATAAAAGAGAAAGTATTATTATAGGTCCTAAAATACAAGGAAATGAAATATTACCCTCATTTATCACTATATTTGATAACTGAATAAAATATTAAATTCATTGACAAATAGTAGTTAAGAAGAAATAGAAAATATGACTGGTTGTATGTATACCAAAGAAATTGAGTTCACAATTACTAGTCATGCTAAAATAAATAATCTCATGTTTAAATGTCCTAATATAACTTCTCTCAAATGTATAAGGAAAAAAAATTACAAAGTATATAAACAATTTCACAAAATCAGAGTGAACACATCTCTTTGATAAAGGCAGTGGAGACATTGATGACAAGATCAAATGAGCTTTTAAAAATAAAAGCATATTATTCCTCATTAACTTGTAGGTAAAAATTCTCACTTTTGGAATCAAATTCACCTATAATTGAAAGATTAAGATGCAACAGTAAAGCTGTATTTACACCAGGAATTCAAAGTTGGTTTAATATTTGAAAAATTGATCAATTCACTTTGTCATATTAACATAGTAAAGAAAAAAGTATTTCACCAAGTAGATGCAGAAAAGGCACTTGAACTAATTCAGTTTTGCATTCATAAAAACTTTTTGGAAATTAGGAAAAGGATAAAGTCTTCAAACAAATAAATAAGACATTTACTAAATAAATACAGATAACATTATATTCACGATGAAACACTGATGTTTTCCACCTAAGATCAAGAACAAGACAAGGCTGTCTTAACCACCTCTATTCCACATAGTACTGGTGGTCCTGGAAAATGCAAAGATGGATGATAGATAAAAATAGAAATGGCACGTAGGTGATGGATGGATCAATTGATAGATAGCTAGGACATATGTATTACAAAAGGAAAAACTGTATTTACAGACAACATAGAATTGTCTACATAGAAAACACATGTTTTATTAGGACTATTTTATCAAGGTCACAAAATATTAGTTCTATATAGAAAAATCAAGTACATGTGAATATATTAAAAAAGAATAATTAGAAACTAAAAATTGAAAGAAAAATTATATTTACAATGTCTTAAAAACATGAAATTCTTAAGTATGAGTTTTTTCAATATGTGCAGTATCTGTTTAACAAGAACTACAACTGAGAATGAAAGTCAGTCTAAATAGATGAAGAGAAATGCCTTGTTTAAGAATTGGAAAACTTAAGGCCGGGCATGGTGGCTCGTGCTTGTAAGCTTCAGCCTAAGAAGCGGCAGGGGCTAGGGATCGCGGTTCGAGTCCCGCCTGGGGCCCGTACAGTGAGACCTAGTTCCAAAAAATAGCTGGGTATGGTGGCGCATGCCTGTAATCCCAGCTACCTGGGAAACTGAGGCTGGGGATTGCTTGAGTCTGTGGTACCCTGGGCAACGAGAGCCTGCGGTTCCATGGGCAAAAGTAGCAAGACCCAGTTTCAAAAAAAAAAAAAAAAAAAAGAATTGGAAAACTTAGTAGTAAGAAGCTAATGCTTCCCAAATTTATCTACAAGTTCAATGAAATCTCAATAAAAATTTCAACTGAATTTTTGTAGGAATTATCGTTTTATGTAAAAATAAAAGGAATCAAGGAGATACAAAACTATTTTTGTATATAAAAGAAAGGAAAATGTAAGTACTCACATTGCCTTATTTTAAGTCTGACAATAAACTAAATTAATCAAAATATTGTCGTATTGGCATTAGACTAGCCAACCAATCAACGAAACAGAAGAAAGCCTAGAAATAAAGCTACAAACACAGGCAAGTGATTTCTAATATCAATGACCAGGGAAACTGTGCAACAGATTGAGCTGAAATAAAGGACTATATGAAAACATCCACAGCCCTTAACTCACATCATACACACATTACATCAAGATAGATGAGACACTCCAATGTAAAAGCTAAATCATTAACATCTTTTGTTTAAATGATGAAGATCCTGATAGCCTTCATGTGAGTAATGACTTCTTAGAACATAGAAAGCATTTGCCATTTTAAAAATTGATAATTTGGACTTCATAGACTTCAAAATGTGCTCATAAAATAAATAGGAAAGCCATTGTTGATAAAAACATATGTATTTCTAATACACACATCTGACAAATAGATTATCCTCAGAATATAAATGAACCATAACTCAATTAAAATCATTAGTTCACATATAGGAAGATCTGAATAAACAAATTACAAAGGAAAGTGTATAAATGACCCATAGTGAAAGCAAAAAAGGAAAAAAAGATTTCACAATTAGACATAAAGGAATTGCAAAATAAAATTCCTAGATGTAATTTATGCCCACTAGAAGAGTTAAAATGAGAATAAGAACTTCTGAAAACACTAAGTACTGACAAGGAGTGACCAGAAATAACACACATTGCTCATGGAAATATGAAATGTTACAAACATTTGGAACATTTTTGCAGCTTCTTGAAAAGTTAAAACCTTTATGACTCATCAGTTCCACTTCTAGATATTTGTTCAAGAGAAATGACAATACACAAGCACAAAAAATGTTTGCGTGGATATTCAAGGGCCAAAAACTAGAAACAACCTAAGTGTCCATCAGTAGATGAAAGGATACACACATCTTTGATATATTCATAAATGAATATGATAAATGATGTAGTCAAACAATTGCATCAACCAGTTAATACTCAGAAGCAAATTACCAATACTCTCAAAATATGAAAGGCTCTCAAACACATTTTGAGTGAAAGAACACAGAAACAAAGGGGACATAAGTATAATCCCATTTGCATGAAATTCTAGAACATAGAAAATTATCATATAAAAGTGATAGTAACCAAACCAAAGGTTGCTTCTGGGAGGGAAAGTAAGGATCCACTGGAAAAGGATCCAAGAATATATTCTTGATTGCTGGAAATTCTCTGTTTTGATGGGGTATGGTGTATTCATTGAGCTGTTAAATGCTAAATTCAAGAGAAGCGACAATACACAGGCACAAAAATGTTTGTATGGATATTCAAGGGTCGAAAACTAGAAACAACCTGAGTGTTCATCAGTAGATGAAAGGATAGCATGAATAAAATTCATGCTAAAAACTGAATTTTATTATATAGAATTTTATATTTCAGTACATAATCACAAGAGACCTTTGATATTTATATTTATATCACATCATTGTAATCCCCGTGGGTCACCAATCACCTCCCCTCTGTGTCCACTTCAGCTGGTCACCCACATTTATGTACTTTCGTTTGGTTGTCCATATATTAGTGAAACCATTTGGTTTCTATCTTTTTCTTTCTGACTTGTTTCTGCCAATATGATTTCTTCTAGGTACATCCATATTTCATAAAATCATCAAATTTATCATTTTTAATTGATGTGTAATACTCCATTGTGTATATATACCACATCTTTTTCATCCAGTCCTCTGTCTTGGGGGCTGTTTCCATGTCCTTGCAATTATAAATAGTGTTGCAGTAAACATCTGGGCTCAAGTATCCCTTTGTACAAGCATTGAGGTCTCCTTTGGGTAGATGCCCAGAAGAACAATTGCTGGGTCAAATGGTAGTTCCATTTTCATTAGTTTGAGGGTCCTCCACACTGCTTTCCATTTTCATGGAAATATTAACCAAGGGCACAACTTACCAGGCAGAAACACCTTGATCAGTCCACAAACAGCTCAACCAAAGGGCAGATCCCCATCGTCTGCAGAGATCTGTTTTGTGGAAAATATATCAGCAATATTTCCTCCCATAATTCCATGTAAGATCTTAAAATCTTCCACAGATCCATGTAATTCACACAATATCATCACACTTTTAACAACTCAAGCCCTCAACTCCACTGTTCAATATAACTGGATCTTAAATTAACAACACAATGTCTTGGACTGCTTGGTACATGCCAGTGCAATCTTGGTTCTTGCAGAGCTTCTCTGGAGGCAGCTTTGAAACTGCTATTTAATTGAATAATCCATGCAGCCCAAAGAGCAAATGAGGAAAAGACAAAACATCATCAAGGTTTTGCTCAATAATGACACTCATTATTTACCATAGATAACTGTATGTTCTGCTTCTCCTCCCCAAATCTGTTGATCCATTGTGCATTCATTTTGAAAAGGCTGACTCAGTGCAAATAATAATTATTTCCTAGTCCTTGGAATTCTTTGCTATACTTACGAAGCTCAGTGATTTTGTCCATATAATGGAGTGAAAAATACGTTTAGTCCAACTCATTGCATTATTTCTGAGTCCCCATGACCCATAGAGCCAAAATAGATTATTCTTTTGTAAGTAGATCTTTTGTGAGTAAGAGTGATGAAAGCACAGAGGAAATTAAAACAGCAGACAAAATCTGGCATATAAAATACAAGGGGCAAAGTAGTAGATATTACTCAGAACAAAGGGTCCAATAAGTGATTCTTAAAGTGTCTAAAAGTGATTCACTAAGGCAAGGATGGGTATACTTTTTCTAAAATGGATTAGTAAATATTTTATGGTTGGTAAAATGGAGTTCTGTTGCAACTACTCAACACTACTGTTACAACCTGACAGTATCGTTAAGATCTTAAACAATATGTAAACAAATGGGCCTGGCTGTGTGTCACTAAAGCTTTATGGGCCAAAAATTTACAAAGTCATAAAAAAGATTTGCTCTGCAAGTTTAGTTTGCCAGTCCTTGACACCTGGGATATTTAAGAAACAAACAAAAATTCTAAATAAAATAAATCAAGTTGCCTTTCACTATAAAGTTTTTGAGCACGATGTCAAATAAGAAGAAAAAAATTGGAAGATGGATACTACCTGACTTGAAGATTTAAAGATAAACTCATCAAGACAGTTTGGTATTAGCAAAACAAGAGACAAATACATTGGTGGAACAAAATACTAAGCTTCTTCCCCACCCCCATAAACACTGTCAACTGATCTTTGACAAATACAGTGTCAGAACAACTGAACACACACACGCAAAAAGGAAAAACAAGAATCTAAACACAGACAATATACTTTTAACAAAAATAAATTATTCAAAACCAAGCATACATCTAAATGTAAAATGAAAAACTCCTGAATAGTAAAGGGAAAATCTAAGTGACCTTGAACTTGGTGATGCCTATATAGATATAACATCAAATATATAATTTGTGAAGGGAATAACTGATAAGTTGGGTTTCACTAAAATTAAAAACTTCTGCTCTGAGAAAGGCAGTATGAAGCATATTAAAAGATAAGTCAGACTCAGAGGAAATATTTATAAAAGAAATACATGATAAAGGACTGTTATCTAAACTATGTAAAGAACTCTTAAAAAGCAAAAAGAAAACCAACAACTCCATTATCAAATGTGATAAAGACCTTAACAGACACCTCATCAAAGAAGATACACACTGCATAAGTCAAGATGCTCCATACTTATGCCATCAGGGAAACGCAAATAAAAACAAGAGATAGCCTAGAAGAATGGTGAGAATTCAGAACAAAGACAACACCAAATGCCAACAAGATGTCAAACAACAGGAAGTCTCATCCCTCGGTGAGGAGCAAAATGGTACAGCCACTTTGGAAAAGTTTGGTGATTCTTACAAAACTAAACATTCTCTTACCATATGACCCAGCTCCTTGGTATTTATTCAAAGGAGTTGAAAAATTATGTCCACACAAAAATCTGTACAAGAATGTTTATAGAAGCCTATTTTTAATTGTCAACATGTGGAAGCAACCAAGATGCCCTTTAGTAGGTGAATGAATAAATAAACAGTGGTCTACACAGACAAGGGAATACTCTTTGAATGGAATGAGCTATGAAGCCAGGATCAGACAGAGAGGAGCATTACATGCTCATTACTAAGTGAACAAAGCCAATTTGAAAGATTACGTAAAATCCATTTGCTCCTACGTGACATGTTAGAAAAGCAAAAATGTGGAGATAATAAAAAAAAAAAACGTTAAATGATAAATGTTTGCTGGGCCAGTGGGGAGTGGGGGGCGGAAAGAATAAGGCAGGACACAAAGGATTTTTTCAAGGCAATGAAAATAGCCTGTATGACACTTTGATGGCACCTATAGCCCATTATACATTTGTCCAAAACCACAGAATATGAAACAAAACAACAAAATGGTTCCATAAAGTAAAACTATAGCTTTTGGGTGATTATGTGTCAATATAGGCTCATCTTTGGATTAAAAAAAAAAAGTCCTCTTCTAGTGAGCAAAGCCATAACTAGAGAGGCTAAGCTATGAATACGTGGGAAAAAGAGGTGCGGGGGAAATCTGTATCTTTCTCTCAATACTGTTTTGAATCTAAAAACATCCTGAAAAAATAAAGCCCTTTAAAAATGATTTTGAGCAGCATCTCCTAAAAACATATTTATTATAACTCGTGTACTATCTACCAACTATTAAACTAACATGTGTACATTTTAGAACCATTTCTAAAACACTTCTACTAAAAGTAGGCAGAAATAAAAGTGACCTTCTCACTAGGCACCCCAGGAACCCCTGAGCACACCCCTGAAAACAGCACTTCTCTGCAGTGTCCTAAAGCAGCATTTCCAAAATTGGATCTGGGGAACAGAATGCCATTCCATAGGATACACATAAAGAATAATTATTTTTTTTAGATTGTATTGCATTTTTATGAAGGCAATGTTGGCTACAACAGCATGTGTGATACTGAGAACCAGGTTCATGCCTCTTCAGACATGTTACTACAACCATACCCACCACCAAGGCACCTGGAGACCCCTCTGTCATACTTTGTGCCCCGTCCACTTTGACATAAGGAGTATTTTTTAAATGTATGTCAAGGAAAACAAAGCCTGGAGACTTCAGAAACAGCTGGGCTGTAAGGGAAGGCAACAAAGTTTTGGCATCTCAGGACTTCTTGGGACCTCATCCTGAGGAGGCAGCACATACTGTGACTATGTGGGGGAAGGGTGTCAAGTGCTCAAGTCCAGGAGATCATGTAGGTGTCCTCAGTGTCCATGGGAGTCACTGAACAAGTATTCATGCGTTCATTTTATCATGCAAGATTCTGTCCACACCGCACAAACTATGCCATGTTATATCCACTGGAATCCCCAGCTCCAGTACTTGTTGTTTGATTAACTGACCAATTGATCCATGTCAGGACCAATCTTTCATAGAACTGTCTTTACTATCTACACAGGCACACAGAGAAAGCTCTCAGCAGGCTAGGAGGATCACACTGCAAGCAGTGTCTGCTCCGACCTGGGAAGGGAAGCCGTAGGAGGTCCAGGTCACTCTTCAGTACAAGCTAAATGCACAGTGTGCCCCAAGTAAGAGGTCAAAGGGGACTCAAGAGTTGGTGGGTGCTGATCACCCCTTGAGGCAGAGCATAGGCAGCAGCTCTCTGATACTCTTACCACCCTGCTGCTGCCCAAAGCATGTCTGGACCTCCCCAGCTGGAGCCCCTCTCCTTCAATGACATTGTCACCAAACTTGGCAATTTTCAGTTAGATAAGGGTGCTGCTAGGGAAAAGAATTCATTGCCTCCTTCCTCTGCCAGCTGCGAAGTCCAGCAGGTCACAGTCTCAGCTGGACTCCTATACCACACTACCACACCTCAGATTCAACAGGAAAGGCCACTGGGAACAGGAAGGCCACAGCTAGTGTGACTGCGATAGGCCAGCCAGGACTGTCTCTGAACACTGAGCAGGCTTGCAAGTGTCTCCAACAGAGAAACATATGCTCTCTTTCTAAATGGTGGCCCAGCCTCTCCCCACCACCCACATCCTTGAAAATTCACCACTCCCTAGTTTAGGGACTGGCAAACTGTTTCTGTCAAGAGCCAGATAGTACTTATTTTAAGTTTTGTAGGTGAGATAGTCGCTGTCAAAACATTGAGTCCTGCTGCTTTAGCAAAAGTAACCAAATGCAGTATATAACCAAATGGCCATGGAGTTGTTCCAATAAAGCTTTAGTTACAAAAAAAGCTGATAGGACATTGCCTCAGCATCCTCACCCCTCCTTCCACTCTCCCCAGATGAGAGGCACTTAATCTCAGAAACCAAGATGGGTTGAGGCAGGACTTCGCAGTAGCAACTGAAGAGTTTAACAATCGATCCCTAAACTTAACCTCAGAACTATTAAATCTGAATCCCAAGGCAGTCACTTTTCAGTGTTCCCAAGGTATTCCAACACACACCCCAGGATGAGACATACTATTTCCACAAGTGACTTCTGCTTCCCCTTCTTGTGAGATAAGTGTCCCCAAGGTATCCCAATGTCCCCAAGGTATTCCAACACACACCCCAGGCTGAGACATACTATAGCCACAAGTGACTTCTGCTTCCCCTTCTCGTGAGGTAAGCTGCATAACAGAGCCACGTGGCACCACCACGGAGGGCCTGCTTCATGGGTGGGAAGTGTCTGCTCCACACATTTTGGCTTTAATTAAATCCGGCCAGGAATGTTCTCTAATTATTTCCTCTCCCTGTACCACCCCCCCCACACACACACACACAACGTGTGGGTATGTGTGTGTGTGTTGCATCAACCTAAAACTCCCTAGGAGGTGGGCCTGTGCTTCCCCTCTCATCTAACCAAACCCAAAAAACAACTCCACTTGATAAACACTGGTCTCACTTACATGTGGAATAGAGAGAAACCAAACAAAAGGTCAAGAGAAAGTCAAAACTAGCAAGTTGATAACAGAACTGAAGTTCACAGCAGGGGTAGAGGGCACAAAACAGGGGAAAGAGGAGCACAAGGGAATGTGGCAATGGTTCACAGGTAACTTGGTGGCAGGAGAACTGTACGTCAGCAATAATGTAAGAAAATTATACACACACACACATACACATACACACATATAATCAATAAAAAATTTAAAAAATGAAAAAGCAAGCTGAGGAATAGGTCCAGAATAGTCAGTAAAGGCAGCACCTGCTCACCACTGTGCAGTCTCGAGGCAGAACTGCTTCCTTCTCAGAGAATCTGTCTTTGTTTTCTCACCTTCCGTTGAATATACGTGACCCTACTGGGGAGAATGATGTGTTTTACTCAAAGTCTCCTGAATGCAAATGTTAGTCACATCTAAACAATGTCTTCATGGCAACACTGAACCTAAAGGCTGACCTAACACAACTGGGCACAGCTAACGTACAAAAGTGACTGTCCACAGTGGATTGTGGAGCAGACTGGCAGCTGGACATCTGCTTCACCATCCTCTTGCTGTGGGTTTGAACAGCAGCCTGTTTCCACTTAGGGCCTTTGCCCAGTCTCCAATCTTCCAGGCAGCTGAACCAGTGCTCTCCTGAGACAGCCACTTTCCTCAACCTTTATTACAAACTGCACCCTTGATCTATTCTAACCGGTGGGTTACTTGCAAGCACAGTTCTAACAAGCACACTCATGGACCCTCATGATGAGGGACATCCACAGGAACAGGTCAGGGAACTTGCCCTCAGCACCCCCCAGTGCAGTCCAGGCTCCAGCGTAGGCAGCTCTGGTCCTATGCATTCCTCACCTGGCTCAGTCACTGACTTAGTCTCTACTCCAGTCGTACTGGCCCAGCAACATCCATCTTTCTCTCTCTGCCTTGGTGTGTTGTTGCCTCTAAAGTAAAGCAGCTACAAACTCCTCAAGGTGGCATGTAAAGCCCCTCTTGCAGCACAGGAAAGGACTCTGAAAGGGCAGCATGGTTGAGGGCTCTGCCTTGCAAGGCCCAGGGCTCTCCACTCCGTGAAGTTTTTCTCCTTCCCAAATACCTGCCTCCTCTGTTCTCTTCTCCCCAATCAGGAAATAAGGGTGGGATGGTATTCTTGATGGTGTTCACTCCCCTAGAATGCTCAGATGCTTTGTTTCAGGTGGGGAGCCCCTTGGGTAGATGGGCACCTATGCGTACACAGATTTCTGAACACCTTTCTCACCTCGACAGTGCCTGGAGAGTCTCGGTCAGGTAACAGGGTGATGAATGGATAAGATGCTCTTTACACCTCCATGTCTCCCCACCAGCTGGGGAGAGCTGCCCCTTGCTCCCCTTAGTAGTTAGTTCTAAGCCAGAGAGGAAACTGTCTGAGCCCAGGGCACCCACTCATAAACCAAGAACCTTCTGGGTATGGCAGCAGAGGTGGACTCTGGAGCCTAACACTTAGGTTAGAACCTCTGCCTGCTTCCTAAGGACACACTGACATCTCTATGACGCTGTTTCTTTCTCTGTGAAAGACAATGGTGATAATCAAACTTCTCACGTCTTTCTAAGAACTGAATGGGAAAAACGTTTAAAAGTGATGGGCCCCATGCCCAGAGCAGGTTTTGAGTATGTTTTTGTTCTCGCCTCTTTTCCTTATTTTTCCCCCTTCCCTTCCCTGCTCTGGGATGATGGCCAGCTTTTTACAACTTAGATTAAAATATAAAAATTAGTGGGAATATTAGTTCCAAATGAGCCAAGCAAAAACCAAACCCCCGGTGCATGCACACCCCTTGGGGAAGTGATACATGTGCTACCCTCCGTGCCCTCGCTCAAGGTCTGGTGCTGCCTAGTTCCTACCCAATAATCTCATTTTCTCCTCATATGTGAAAATTGATTTTTTAATGATCTGTTCCAGAATATTTCTAGGTATTAATGTTACATTAACTCATTTATAATTCCCCATGTGTCAAAGTTCCTTTAAAAAAACAGATAATGAATATCCCTCTCCCAGCCATCTGGAATCTCTGGCCTTTGAGAATACTCAAACATGAGTATTAATGGCCTACTTAACAAGCCACTTATTCAGGCCCTGGACTGCAGCTTTCTCAGGGTCTAGCTGGCCAATTGGCATCCAATTTTATGAGTCTCGGAATAGAGCTTTTAACCACACTGCACTCAAATCCCAGCATGCAGCTTAGCGGCGTCTCTCAGTTACTTCATCTATAAAGTGGGTTGACAACACCCACATTAAAGTGGAGTTGTTTTGAGGAATGAATATGAAATGGAAAAAAAGCACTCTGTTCAGTGCCTGGCTCACAATATGAAACTGAACTTTACACAACAGCTTTTTTTTTTTTAATAGGTCAAAAATGATTAGACATCCTGAACTTCTGGAAGTTGCAGTAGCCACTGTTGTGAAGAGCTGACTGGCAGGCAGAGGGCAGAAAGAAGCTTTTGACAGGACAAGGTTGAGAGCAACAGCATTTGCTCCCACTTGCCAATGGTGGGCTTCCCAGTCAGTCCCTTGGGACCGACTTTGCCACCTCCCCAGCCTACTGCCCCTTCGCTTCTGTTTCCCCCATGGAGCCTCACTTCTCCATGATCCACACCCACACATACTCTGCCTACAATGATCCTGCTGTCCAGAATATGCTATCCATCTACCACATGCTTTAAGTTCCATTCCTGCTTAGGTCAATTATCCCATCCCAGGGGTAACTGCCTCTGACTGCCCTGACTGGGAATCTCTGTTGTGCGCTCATGAAGCTTCAAGCGTAACACTTTTGCATAGTACTCATCCAGGGATCACTACACTTATCTCGGGGATCACTGCACACTGATCTGAGTGATTGTGCGGTTCATACGACCTCCATTTTGCAGGATAAGTGTCTGCAGGGGCCTAAGTGTTTCTTCTTGAGTTATTGTAATCCCAGTACCTAATACAATATCTGGAATGTTAGAGATTCTCAGTAAAGATTATTGAAGGACCATATCACAGAAGAGCCCTGAAGGGTCTCCTAGACATGGCAGTGCTAAGAGGGGCAGAAGACAGCCACAGTGAGCCAAGCTCTGGTCAAGAGAGATAGGACAGAACTATTTGTGGAAAAACCTAGGGGCTGAGAGCCCTAGTGTCCCTAGGATTTGTTAGGCAGACTACTCCATCTGACATCTGGATAGAGACTTTGTAAGCAGCTGGGAATCCCTCTGTAGGTTCACAATGCAAAAGATATGAGACTAATGGGAAGTCTGGCCCATTAGTTTATTCATACATCAAATGGTATCTGAAGGCCTTCAATGCGCTGCTTCTGCCCTGGTTACTTCCATCCTCCTCACTCCAGAATGATTGCTTAAAATTAAATAAAGTTGTCACTACCTTCTTGTATTTCTCCCTCTGGGTAAAATACAACCCAAGGTCATACTTGATGTACTCTTCCCTGCTTCTCCGGCACAATCAGATACTCTGCCATCTTTGGATATTTGATAAAGTCAAGCTAATTTCCATCCCAGCATCTCTGCATTTACTATTCACTCTGCAGGAGATGCTGTCCCCTGAAATCTCTGCCTGGATGGCTTTAGATCTTAGCACGACTGCTGGCTTAAGTCTTCCCTAGACAGCATGACTCAAACCCAGTGAGTGCAACAGAAGTTGGGGTGATTATTAACATGTTCTGCATCTGCACTAGCAAGGTAGCCACCAGTCACTAGGTACTGAGCATGTGAAAGTCGCAAGTATGACTGAAAAACTGATTATTTTCATTTGACTTGATTTGACTAAATTTTAATTTAAATTCAAATAGTCTCACATGAACAGTGGCCACCATACTGGACAACAATAGGCCCACTACCCTGTTTCATGTTATTAATTGCACTCAATATCTGAAACTCTATCTGTTCATATGTCTACTGTCTTCACATCTCTATTAGAATCTGGAGCTCATATGAAAATAGGGACATTTTCTGTCTTGTTAATAAATATAACTCCAGGGCCTAAATAGTGCCGGCTACCGGAAGGTACACAAGTGGAATTTAAATAGTAGATTGTAAGAAAAGGTAGTACTAATACAATCATTCTCATAACATCCATTCAAGAGTAGGGATTTCCATCCTAGGACTTGCGTCCCAAGCACTTATGAATATGTCACTCTTGTTACCACTAATAGTAGACACATTCAATTGCAAAGGCCTGCCTTTTCTAATTAAAGAAAATTTAAAGTTATCTGAATAATAAGTTCATGTCCAATCATATGTCCAAATTGAGGGAGGGAAAAGAGGTGATGAATGGCTGGAGGAGAAAAACTGCATATGGTAGCTTGTCACACAAATAATCATCATCTATGATATCTACTTAGGTCAGAAAAAAATGGTGAATGTAGCAAATAAGGTTGTTTTGGTTTACTAAGCATACTTCTCCCTTGTTTAAATAATGTGACCCTAATTCTCTAATACAGGATGGGATGTTAATCAAGAGAGCCCTATTGGCCACACTTTCTTCAAAAGAATATTGCCCAGATTGACCAGTTAGAGTACTTTTTCAGGCTATGCCATGAATACTGAGAGAATGATATCCCCTTTCCCTTTACAAAGTATCACACGCTGCAATACTGCTACTTTGGGACACCAGTGGTACTCTCTCCTCACACACAAATATCACTCTTGAAAACAAAGTTATACAAAAACAGAGGTAAGAGCTGGCAAGAAGGTGTGTGGCCAGACCAAATCCTTGACACCAGCAACATCCTCTCTACAGACTGGCTTTCTTGGGTTCTTGGCTCAGAGAACAAAAAAGAAATATCTACCACAGATTCTCCACGTTTATACCTTTCTATTCAGAAGAAGAAAATGAAAATACTTAGCCAATTTCTAGATCCTTAGAGAAGGAATTTAGCTGGCTCACCTGTGTCAGAAGACCATCTCTGGTCCAATCAGCTGGGATGGGCGTAGGTAGAAGGGTGATGTATTCAAGTTGTACAGTTATTGGGTTCTAACCTTATGAATAAAAAGGGTGCTGAGAGAATCATTATTAGCCAGGCAGAGACTTCAAAAGGTATCTGCTATGCCACAATTATAGAGAATTTTTTATGTGTTCTTTATTTATTCTATTTAAATTATATATAATATATATATTATATATAATATATAATATATATTATATATATATATTATATATATATATATATATATATATATATATATATATTTCACATCATTGTGATCCCTGGGGGTCACCCACCACCTCCCTTCCCTAACCACTCCAACCACTCCAGACTCAAGCTGGTCCCCTCCCCTAGTTGTGAACTTTCATTTGGTTGTCCATATATTAGTGAAACCATTTGGTTTCTTTTCCCTTCTGTCTTATTTCTGCTAATGACTTCCTCTAGGTACAACCATGTTACCAAAAAAAAAAAAATCATCAAATTTGTCATTTTTAATTGATATGTAATATTCCATTGCATATATATATATATATATATATATATATATAACATCTTTTTCATCCAGTCATCTGTTTTGGGACATTTAGGTTTTTTCCATGTTCTTTCGATTATAAATCGAAATTGAGGTCTCCTTTGTGTAGATTCCCAAGAGGGCAATTGCTGGGTCAAATGGCAGTTCCATTTTCCTTAATTTGAGGGTCCTTCACACGGTTTTCCATAGTGGCTGGACCAGTTTACATTCCCACCAGCAGTATAAAAGTGTTTCTTTCCACATCCCTGCCAGGACTTGTTGTTGCCCTTTTTTTGGATCTGTGCCATTCTTACTGGTGTAAGGTGGAATCTCATTGTGGTTTTGATTTGCATTTCCCTGATTGCTAATGACCTTGAACAGATTTTCATGTACCTGTTGGCTATTTGTATTTCCTCTTTGGAGAAGTGTCTGTTTAGTTCTTCTCCCCACTTTTTGATTGGGTTTCTTGTTTTGCTTTTGTCTAGTTGTGTGAGTTCCTTGCGGATCATCGTTATTAAACTCTTAACACTCTTGTGGAAGACAAAAATTTTTTCCCATTCGGTTGGGCTTCTTTTTGTTTTTTTCTGTTGTCTCTTTTGCGGTACAGAAGCTTTTTAGTTTGATGTAATCCCATCTGTTTATGTTTTCCTTCATTTTTTTTTCCATCTGTAGATATGTCCAGAAAGGGATTTCTGAATTGTAATTCATGGAGCGTTATGCCCAAATTTTCCTCTATGTATGCTATGGTTTCAGGTCTGACATCTAAGTCTTTTATCCATTTTGAGTTGATTTTTGTACAAGGTGTGAGGAAGTTGTGTTGGTCCATTTTTTCTTTTTTGCATGTTTTGCACCAGTATTCTCAGCACCATTTATTAAAGAGGCTGTCCTTGTTCCAATGTAAATTTTTCACTCCTTTGTAAAGGATTAGTTGACTATATGTGTGCGGTTTTATTTCAAGACACTCAATTCTGTTCCATTGGTCTGATTATCTAATTTTGTACCAGTACCAAACTGTTTTAATTACTATGGCTTTGTAGTCTGGAATAGCAATACCTCCATTCTCTTTCTGGTCAGGAGATTTTTTTGATAATTGAGGTCTTTTGTTATTCCATATGAATTTCTGTAATTTTTGTTCTATCTCTTTGAAGAATGTTTTTGTAATTTTTATAGGGATAGCATTGAATCTGTAGATTGCTTTTGGTAGGATGGCCATTTTGATGATGCTAATTCTTCCAATCCATAAGCAGGGAATGTCTTTCCATTTCCTTATGTCTTCTTCTATCTCTTTTAGCAGGGTTTTGAAGTTCTCTTTGTATAGACCTTTCACATATTTTGTTAGGTTTATCCCCAGGTACTTTATTTTTTCAGTGCCATGGTAAATAGGATTTTTTAAAATTTCTTCTTCTGCTGCTTGACTTTTTGTGTATAGGAAAGCTTCTGTCTTCTGTGTGTTGATTTTATAACTGGCTACTTTACTGAACTGGTTTATTGTTTCAAGAAGTTTTTCTGTGAATTTTTTTGGAGTCTCTACATAAAGAATCATGTTGTCTGCATATAATGAGAGGTTCAGTTCCTCTTTCCCTATTTGTACTCCTTTTATGCCTTTCTCTTGTCTTATTGCCCTTGCTAGAACTTCCAGTACAATGTTAAAAAGTAGTGGAGAGAGTGGGCATCCTTGTCTGGTTCCAGATCTTAATTGGAATGATTTTAGTTTTTCCCCATTTAAAATGATGTTTGTTGTAGGTTTGTCATAGATGGTTTTTATTATGTTGAGATATGTCCCTTTTATCCCCAATTTTTCAAGAGCTTTTATCATAAATGGGTGTTGAACTTTATCAAATGCTTTCTCTGCATCTATTGATATGACCATATGGTTTTTGGTTTTCTCCTTGTTGATGTGGTAGATTATATGATTTGATTTTCAAATGTTGAACCATTCCTGTGCCCCTGGGATAAATCTCACCTGGTCATGGTGAATAATGCTTTTTATACATCGTTGGATTCGATTTGCCCAGATTTTATTTAAAACTTTTGTGTCCATATTCATTAGGGAAATTGGTCTATAGTTTTCTTTTTCCGTGCTGTCTTTATTTGGTTTTGGTATGATAGTTATGGTTGCTTCATAGAGTGTGTATGGCAGTTTTCCTTCTTTCTCAATTTTTTGGAAAAGCTTTAGTAGTGCAGGCATTATTTCCTCTTTGAGTGGCTGGTAAAATTTGTTTGTGAAGCCATCTGGTCCTGGGCTTTTATTTTAGGTAGAGTTTTGACGACTGCTTTGATTTCGCTGCTTGTGATTGTTTAAGTTCTCTGCTTCTTCTTTGTTTAGTTTTGGGTGGTTGTATCTTTCCAAATATCTGTCCATCTCATCCAGGTTGTTTTATTTGTTTGCATATAGGTGTTCATAGTAATCTCTGATTATCCTTTGGATTTCTGATGTGTCTGTTATAATTTATTCTTTCATTTGTAATCCTGCTTATTTGAGTGTTCTCTCTTCTTTGTGAGGTTTGCAAGGGGTTTATCAATTTTATTTTTTTCAAAGAACCAATTTTTGGTTTTGTTGATTTTCTCAATAGTCTTTTTGCTAACTAGATTGTTTATTTCTGCTTTTATTTTTATTATTTCTTGTCCTCTACTGGGTTCAGGCTTTTTTGTTGTTCCTTTTCTAGTTTTTCAAGTTGGGAGATTAGGTTATTTCTTTGATTGTTTTCTTGCTTTTTGATCTGAGCCTGTATTGCTATTAACCTTCCTCTTAAAAATGCTTTTGCTGAGTCCCAAACATTTTGGAATGTTGCGTCTTCTCTGTCATTTGTTTTGATTTTAATTATTGCTTTAATTTCCTCAGTTATCCAGTCTTCATTTAGTAACATGTTATTCAGTCTCCATATGTTGGGCAGTCTTCTTGCTTTCTTTTTTTTTGTTGTTGAGTTCTAGTTTGATGCCTTTGTGATCAGAGAAAAAAGTTGGTACTATTTTAATCTTTGCATATCTGTTAATGTTTGCCTTATATCCTAATATGTGGTTGATTTTTTAGAATGATCCATGTGCATTTGAAAAAATTGTGCATTCCTTTCTTTGGATGTGCAGTGTCCTATAGATATCTACTAGGTCCATATGGTCTAGATCTTCATTTAGGGCTTTTGTGTCTTTGCTTAGTTTTTGTCTGGTTGATCAGTCCTTTGGTAAGAGTGATGTGTGGAAATCACCTACCACATATGTATTTTCACCGATGTCTGTTTTCAGTGCTGTTAGTAGTTGTTTGACAAATTTTGGTGCTCCCTCATTTGGTGAGTATAATTAATAATTGTATGTCTTTGTTATGCATTGACCCTTTCACCAATATATAGTATCCTTCTTTATCCCCTGTCACCTTTTTCAGCTTAAAGTCTACTTTATCTGCTATTAGTATGGCTACTCCTGCTTTCTTCTGAGAGCCGTCTGCTTGCAGAACTATTTTCCAGCCCTTTACTGTTGTTAGTCTATGCTTATCTTTTGTGTTTAAGTGTGCTTCCTGCATGCTGCAGAATGTTGGGTTTGTTTTTTGACCCACTCTGCTACTCTGTGTCTTTTGATTGATTGCTGAATTTAAACCATTTACATTTAGGGTGATGATTGATACTTGCTGTTCTGGTGTTGACTTTTGGAGGGTCATTTTGAGGTTAAGGTTTCCTTTTTTTTTTTTTTCTATTACTGATAGTTGAGATTCTGAAGTCAGTTTCTTGATTGTCATTTTGAGGTTTTGATTTGCTTCCTTGTTTTGATCTTTCTGTTTATTCTTCTGTTGGTCTTAATCTTAGGACTTCTTGCAAGATTTTTTGGAGTGGTGGTTTAGTGGTAGCAAATTTCTGGAGGCTTTGCTTATCTGATAAGGTTTTTATTCTTCCTTCATTGAGGAAAGAAAGTTTTGCAGGGTAGAGTAATCTTGGCTGGTATTTTTTGTCTTGGAGTTTTTGTAAGATATGACTCTATGCTCTCCTTGCTTGGAGTGTCTCTTCAGAGAAGTCTGATGTCAGTTTAATAGGTTTTCCTTTGTATGTTGTCTGTTTCTTTTCTCTAGCCAATTTCATTATTTTTTCCTTATCCTGGACTCTTAGGAGTTTTGCAATGATGTGTCTTGCTGTTGTTTTTCTTCCGTTGATGTAGTTTGGTGTTCTTTTGGCTTCCTGGAGGTCAAATTTCATTTCTTTCTTCAGGATTGGGAAGTTTTCCTCTATTGTTTCTTTATATAGCCTTTCAGTATCCATGTGCCTCTCTTCTCCTTCTGGAACTCCCATAACTCTTATGTTTCCTTTCTTTAAGGTATGAACAGATCTCTGCATTTTTCTTGTATTTTCTTACATTGTGTCTCTCTTTTTCTTCTTCCTCTCTATTTCAGTGTTCTCAAGGGTACTTATTTGTTCTTCAATTTCATTCAGTCTCCTTTTGTAACTTTTCCCTGCGTTTTTGAGCTCTTCTGTTACTCCCTTTTGATCTTGGGTTTCTTTCTGATTCTTGTATAGATGTTGAATTTTATTATTCAATTCTTCAATTATTTTATCTTTGTTGATGTTTTCTTTCTTATTTTTTTCCATTTTCTCTACCATGCTCACTTCTTTCTCTTTGCTTTTTCTAATTCTTCCCTTAGCTCTTTTTATGCTTGTAACAGTGTAGGTTCAGTTCTTTGTCTGGGAGTTGGCGCATTTCTTTAATGTTATATTTGTTGGTTTCTAGAGTTTGTCTTTCCTTTGATGGTGTATTGGTTTCTGTGGGGTTTGCTGGGGTGTTTGCCTTTTTCCTCTGTGGGGTTTGCTGGGGTGTTTGCCTTTTTCCTGTGCTTTGCTTTTGCACTTCCTCCACATATTGCGCGACTATGGCTCTAGTATTGACTGGCATGATGATTGGAGTCTCATCGTTTGTAGCTGATTCTGTCTTTCTATGTAGCTGAGGTGAGTTTTGTTTCCTTTGGCTCATTTGGGTGGGTAGTTCCTTTTCCCTGAGCATGATGGATATGATTGCTATGGTCCACTATGTTTTCTTTTCTCATAATTTCTTGCCCTTTAGGCTGGTGGAACAACACTTCAATTCTGCATTCCCCTAAGAGGAGCTCTGGCTAGTAGGTGCTATAGAGCTTCTTCTGTGGTTCTTTTTGGAGGAGGAGCATAGGTGTCTTTTTTTGTTGTTCTTTTTGTTTTTAATCTATCCGTTGGGTTATTTTGTCTGCACCGGCGCCTTGAAGTGGTCCTGGTGCTTCTGGCCTCTAGCAGGGTCGCTAGGCTGCTGAGAGAAGCCCCTGCCCCCACCTGGGGACTGGTTTGTAGGTGATGCCTTCCTGGCTGGATAGGGCCTTTTTTCTCCCAGTGGTGCAGTCTCTGGAACACACCCACTCACCTGGTTGCTAGGGTGACAGAGACTGATGGCTCCCCTTTTGCTTGCAGAGCCACAGGGGGGCTGTTTCCAGCCTCTATCAGGTCCCTAGGCTGCTGAACCAAGCCCCCACCCCCCTCTTATAGAGAATTTTTATAAGTTCTTGCTAACACAGTGTATATGAATCATCAGTAAGAATAAGTTAGCTGTAGCACAGTTAACACGGAGCTGTAAGTTGAATCTGAACATGTGGGCTCTAGTCGAAACCAGAAAACCAAATTTACAAAACAAACCATCTTAAAAGGAACAGCCTTAGTGTTCAGTGACCAGATTCCTTGTTTGGTTGAAAAAAAATTCCACCTATAAATTTTAATCTTGAATTGAGTAGTAAAATGTGAACAAACAAGACTAAACAAGGGTACTTGTTCTCTTGACCATAACCCTCTAGCCATGACAACACCTCCTGACTTCGAGGCAATTCCTTATTTTTGGTGTTGCATGTTAAAAGTATTAAACTATATTTAAAATTATCTATCTAAGTTATCATTCTTTAAAGAAACTCTTAAATTTCCAACAGATTAAAAACTTTCTTCCCAAAACCCAATTTAAATAAGAAATAAATCATCCCCTTGTTTCCCCATCATAACTTTGCCATCCCCACTTAGAGGGGCTAAAAAGCAATTAAAAGATAGACACTGAATAGGTAACCTAATTATCATGATTATTACTGCAATTTAGAATGTTCTAGCACTTAATATCACAGTGGTCCAGTTGCTCTCGTGATTTACTTCTGCCTTTTCCATCGAATGTTAATTAGAGAGAGACATCCAAGGCCACAGCATAAACATCATAAATAGAGGTGATGTCCCTCTCTGGTTTCCAAGGTAGCAAATTATACTAATGTCTTTTGCATCATTACTTCACATCTGAAACACTGAACTGCTTCTCTGACAAGGAAAAAAAATGTGACCACTAAACAAGTGTAGTTGCCACTAGTTTGCTGTATTTCCCAAAGGCTGACTTAGTAGTTATTTGGGGCAGGGATATCATGGAGGGATATCATGAAGAAAACACATGCTTTTCTAGACATATCTAGAATACCTAGAGTTTGCAAAAACTAGGAAAATGTTCTTTCCTTTTCTGCACACAGAAAAATCTATGGCATACGTCCTTTCAAAAAGAAAAGCTAATAAAATTTGAGGCTATGTGATGGTTAATGTGCTGCAGTGGCTCCTTACTTAGGACATCTGGTTCTTATTCACACCCTCTTTCCTATTTTATTCCAAGAGGAAACTGTAGCTTGGCATAATTAAGTCATCGTCTGAAGGTCCCAAAGCTAGGAGATAAGAGAAATCTATACTGGAAATCTGGGGTAACCAACTCCAGAAATGCCTACCCCATTTCTCCATGTCTGGTTGCTGTTGATTGCTTCACAGAATTGTCGCTTAAAATAGAACATGGAAAGAGGACAACTATTATAACATACCTGTACACACTCTAGCTTGTGCTTAGCAAGTATTCTGAATATGTTTACTAAGTTGCAGGAATGAGATGAGGTGAGTCAAGAAAACAAAAACTAGAAAATAAGTACAATGGCACTCCTTAAGAACTGGCAGGAATGACAAAGGAATAAGATGGAGGAATGTGAGGTTGTGATCTTTTCCCCACTCACTCTTCCCTGGGTGTTATTGTTTTAACTTCATATGACAATATATAAGTGAGATAACAAAATTAAACATCAAAATAAAAAAGAATGTAAGACAATAAATCCATTTAGCATCCTGACACTTCATTTGAGATAATGTTCTGGAGAAAATGGATAAACTCTTCTATGCTGACAATACAGATTGGAAACTGTTCTGTGCCAAAAGAAAATGACTTCAATTTTGTCTTGTCAATGGAGGTTAACCTACTCTGTAACCTTAACAAGGTCTGTTCCTACCATGAACACTGCAGAGGTTCTGAATCACTTCCACCTAATAAAATGAAAGAGTCTGTTTGCTTTAGAGGCTTTTAGGATCAGAAAACAACATTTTTCAGGCTGCAATCATCAGGACCATGACTGAAAATATCCTTGTGTACATACATAGACTTAAAACAGCAACAAGACCTTAATGCCATGGATGATGCAAATATACATTAAACCTTAAGGACATATACTTCTAGTAATTTCCAATCCTTCTTCAATCAATTTAAAATAGCTGTAAGACTCTCTGAATGTCAGACTGTTTAATAGGAGTCAACATTCATTTATACTTTAGTTCATTCATTCATTTTCTCAATTAAAGTTGATGAGGGACCTATTACTTGTTGAGGTGATTGAAATTACAGTGCTCATCATCTACAATTCTTAGTATACTTCCAGCTTCTGTGAGGCATGAAAACTAGTTTGGTTAAAGGGCAGTGAACAGGCATGATATGTGCCATGTTCTCCCAGCACTATTTCAGAGGGAGCCATGAACACCTCCACACCATCTTCCCCCTTGTAGAATTTCTAAAAGCAACATATTCAAATGACAGAATGAAAGGTGCTTGGGTTCTGTATCACCCACAGGGAAAAACTGCTCTGGAAGATTCCTGGACCCACAGTGGCATTTACATAAATAAGAAATAAACATCTACATATTAATCCCCTGATATTTGAGGCTTGTTTGTTGTACTGACTAAAGCAATGGGCACTAGGTTAGGCATGTGAAAGGAAGAGAATAATACAAACCCCTGCCCTAATTTGTTCAAATCAAAGAAAACTGAAAATAAACATACAAATTATGGGTATTAGTCTTTTATAAAAATGTTTCCTTAGATTAGTTTAAACCACCTCAATTCACATTCAGATCTCCCTACTCACTAGTAATGAAGGCATTCTATTTGGTTGAAAGCCTTCCATTAGTTTAAAAGCTCCAATTGTTGAACCATCAACGTCTATAAGAGTGTAATAAAGGAGAAAATAACTAAGTGTTATGTAAGCAGAAGCTATAGCCATATTAACATTCATGAGTTTACCCACCAGTTCCTTTTATAGTCATCCAGAAATACAAATACAATAATAAAAATTTCAACTTACAAAGAAACCAAATGCTTCACACTCTGCTCTCCCACCCAACTAATAAAAGGTAAGTATGAAATATCAGTTTCTCTTATGACATCTCAATTCTGCTCTAATTATTATGGGAAGAAATTCTATTAGACAGCTAGAACTACTATATACAGCATATGCAATTTATTGGGAACTGGGTTTAAAAAATAATCACTGATACATATATCTCCTTAGTGTTACCTTTATAGAGAAACTATATTTACCTGCCAATGTAACCAAAAGAAACATAAATATCTGGTTGTTCAAAAAGAAAAACTAATTTCAGAAATGTTCATGTGCATCAATTTAGCATCATTTAATGAAAGTTTTGTACAATTTAATAGAGCCAATCGGGTAACATGGTGTATGTTTGCACCCATTAAGATCCATTTATATGAACTCACACAGACATCATTTAACCCCTCAAAGCATAACTTTCCTCTTCTTAGAAAGCTACACATTAATTCAAATTTATTCACTTCATAAGGTCTAGACAAATGGAATTCAGATAAACTCATCTAGAGATAGAGTTGCCTGTTGTCAGGGGTGGAATAAAATGAGAACATCTATTAGGTTTTCAACTGCTCTGGAGAATGAATGCCATGTACAATTTTTGGACAAAGATATAAAGACTAGGCTTACAAGAACAAATAGCTGTGGAATAACTGAGCACAGTTACCAATCATTTCACATGCTCAAACTATTTGAAGTCTTTGATCTCTCCCAGAGAAGCCTTGGAAGCCAGGTCAACAAGGAGCCTCCCCAGATTCCAAGGCCATGGTGGAATATTAGCCACAGGTTTTCCAGAGGGTGGTAATGGAGATCACACAACTTATCCATCTGCTTGAGGTTTCCAAGAAATCCTGCAGGCATCTTAAGAATACATTGAAAACACAACTCTACTTTGGCTGTGCAAATGAAACACCAGAGGGGAGTGAAGGTTTGGGGGAAGCTGATGTTTGTCCCAAAGCTTTGGAAGACAAAGCACACATGTGACTTCTCATCAAATATCCTTCCTGTTTCATTACCCAAGGATGGACTAGCCAGAGGCCACTCTTTCATCTTAGTCTGCTACATCCCCCTTCCTTCAAGAAATGGCAGAAGAACTTCAGGGACTCTATCTTCAAGGACTTGGCAGCCAGAAAACCATCAGCAAACACACAACCCCAGACCTTGTTGATGCTCTACGACAACAAGTCGTATATAGGACCCCAAAGTACCCTGGGAACCCAAAGATTCTGCATTCATCACAGAAAAGAGAGAGGTCAAACCTGAGTCAGAAGGTCTGAACTTTCTGCTCTGGATTGGTTTTTCACCTGGATGAGTCATTAGCTTTCTGAGCCTCTGTGTCCCCATATGTCAACAAAGCATTTTCACCATATGAGGCATTCCCTTGCTGCTTCCATCTCCTTGAGATTCTGCAATTTGCTCCCAGGCTTCTCAGGCATTTAACTCTATCCGTCCCACCAATATATAAAAGTTCAGGCCCACCATTTTCCATGAAAAGTGCTCCACGTGGAGGAGAAATTAAAGTAACTTGAAAATCAGGATGCAGCCCACAGGGGTCAGCCACAATCATTAAATGTGGAAGTTCCGTGCGTAAGTCTAAAACTCGTGTGCATTTTATATTCTATAACTTCTTTGAGACCTTGCTTTTACAATTTCTCTCATTACAATAATTCTTTCAACAGCTCCAAGGCTTATTAGACCCTGTGTTTTCACTACTATTGGGAAATTAACAACAATGCTGGTGGTGGGCTCAGCAATTAAAATATGGTAAAGAAACAATGAGGTGATAAAGAAATGGAAAAACTTTCGATTGCAGGATGCATGCTCAGTGTCTGCAAATCCACATAGCCTTGTACCAAGTAACCTTATCCACAAAAGCATTTTATCTCTAAAGGAAGCAAAATGAGAAGTCAAAGAAATGCATCCTCAGGGTCAACAATCTCAGTGAGATTGTTTCAGGAGGACTTGTAATTACAACTGGAGGCTTTAGAAGGACATTAAACTCTATCATCGTCTTGACATGCGTGAGCCTGTACAGGTACACAGAGTTTGGCAGATGAGTTTTCATGTGATTCTTGGATTCTCACAAAAGATTGAGAGAAGAAAATCTCCTGGATTTCTACAGAATTAACCTTGAATGGATAGGACAGTTTACTAAGCAGACTTGGATTCCCCAGCTTCTAAAGATGGCATGATGCTTGAAGAAATAAACTGCTTGCTGAACATGCAATACTGTAACATCTTACAATTTATCAATCACTTGCTTTCAAGCGTTTATTCACATTTTAAAGGGCAGAAACAATTTCTTCTTTTAATGAAAGTTTAATAAAATAATGTCACCAATGATGTTTCTGTGGCTAAAGAATGCATGGAATAACACGAAGGTGTCTCTTAAAGTGAGGTTTAGTATCTACTAGGAGGGAGGGAGATGGAGGTGGGAGCAGTAGACAGTTCACTACTCTAAAGTGGGGGAAATATGGAAGAGTTGAAGCTTGGAACACAAGCAGGAAGGCTGCAAAATGTTCTAGAATTAAGATGTCACAAACTCTAGTATTTCTTAGACTGTGATCACTTTTTGCTATACTACCATACATAAGAATTAATGATTTTTTTATTGCATGATGAAGGATAAATTTAATTTTTAGTTGTGAGCTTCATGTAGTATATAAATACTGATTTTCAGCAATGCACACTGGAATTTACATAAGGAACTGTGATTTCAATAAAGATAACTGTAAAAAAACAAACAAGTAAATTAGATTAAATAAACAAAAATAAACAGGTTATAAAATATAAAAAATAATTATAATAAGAGTAAATATTACTCCTTTTAAAGATAACTTTGTATCATTACCATAACTGGGAAACTCCTGTCACACACCATAAGATAGAAAAAAAAACATTAAAATACAATTATGAGAAGCACTGGCTATGAATTCTAGCTAATTACAACTACTTACATTCACTTGTTTAAAAATAAATGATAATCAGAATTAAAAAGATGTTGAAGACACATTAATAAAAAGCTCAGTTTTTTTTTCCCTGAGGTTGTCAGAGGAATCCATTGAAAATGAAAATGAATAATTACTATTGGTCCAATGTCCCTCCCTGTGAGAGTTCTGTCCAAACCCCTGAGTATCACCCACTAAATGGCTGTGCAGGGCAAAGTGTGGGCAAGGTGCATAGGAAAGGGTTTTATCCTCCAAAGGGTCAGATTTTTAAGTCAAACAATCTCTTGAGACTATGGAGAGACAGGACTGGAAGGCAGACAGCTAGAAGACATCTGGAAGGCTGAGACCAAATTCAAACAAGAGACAATGACAGCTTAAAGCAAGAGAATGGCTGTAAGGAGAGGGGAGAAATGGACAGGTGAGAGAGAGAGAGAGAGGGAACGTATAAAACTTGGTGACAAATTTGACAAAATCTGGTGACAGATAATATGGGGAGCCCAGAAGGTGGTAAGTCAAGGACGACCCTCAGATATGTTTTGTAGAAATGAACAAATGGTGGACTTGTTCTCAGAGAGAGGAAACAAGAGAAGCTGGCACGGATGACTGTTTATTGAAAACACACCGAAACTGAGACCGTCTGGCATAGAGGATAACCAGGAAGGCCCTACCATCATGTTGTAGGGTTTCAAGTCCCTGCTTAATCACTAATTAAGAATTATTAGGATGGCCATGGTCAAGCTACTAATCCACTTTGTGCCTGTCTCTTCTCAAAAAATTGACACTTTCCTCACAGGTATTATACATATGATCCAAAAACCTTATTGGTATTTATTGAGCTTAACCTGATCAACAATTTTCTGAGCAGCAAATAGTGACCAGTGTGAGTCAGAACTAGTCTCCACTGACCTACAAGAGGACACAGCCTCCCTGCTGTTCTCCCTCACGAAGTCATCTAGCCACCGGTTGCTGTATGTCTCCTGCTGGTTGACTACAGAACTGAGATGGATGTTCATGCTATTTTATCAGCCACATAGAATGGCAGATATTTTAAAAGAGTGGGAAGAAAAGGAATCATTGACACTTAAAACATCTGTGCAACTGTCTTCCAATCTAGGCGAAGGGTTTGGTTATAAACTGAATGGCCCGCTTTGACTTGATTTTCAAAGCAGGGTTGAGCTGGAGACAGAGTTAGAGGTAACAAATATTATTTATCTTGATGGGACCTGGATCTCAGCAGCTCAGTCTTGACCCCAAAAAAGCCCAAGGAAAGAGATGCAACTTCCTGAGCATTTTGGCAAACTTTCTTGAAAAATTAGTACATTTGTTCTAAATGACTGGATTTCAGTACCAAAATTTTGAAGAAAAAAAAAAACACTTTATTCCTGTTTTTTCCTTTGTTGCAACTGAGACTTTCCACATCATTTGCAATTTTGCTAATGGAGACAACTCAATTATTATAATCTCCAAAAGAGCACCAATGCTGGCAGACCTTGGAGGTATTCTGCCTCAAATGAAACCTGGACTCTGCCTCTCATGGAGAATGTTCTTTCACTCACAACTCATAGTGGGGCATTTGCAGTGACAGGGAGTCAGTAAAACTCAGCACTGGAAAGGAGTTCAATCTTTAGTGTCAGACTCCACTGGGAAAATCCCAAACCCCGGAGTTACTTCATGAATCCTGACTTGCCCCACTCTTTGAGGAAATATTTACTTAGATATCAGCTCTCCCCAATTTATGCTCTGTGCTCAGTCAAGGTAAAATGTTTGATGCCAACATCATCAGCATAGAATAGGTTTAACCACAGAAAGACAGATAATAAAATATTCTCCGGTTCAACTAATGTCACCACTGCATTACAGAGGTATCCTGTGGGCTATATTGGTCAATCTCTTAAAACTCTAAAGGAAAGAGAAACTTGGAAGCTTAAAGGGATGTATGCAATCAACTATTCAATCTAGAACTCAGCCTAACTTGGGCAGAGAAGTAATTCAATGTGAAAAAAAGTGCCTGGAGCTCTGGTGGACCCAGTCAATCCCCTTTTTCTTCCTGCTACTAATAGTCTCCTTTTCCCTTTCTGCCTTACTTGTCCTTCTCTTATTCTTTCGTGCTTTCCAACTTTATGGCTCTCTTTCAATTTCAGAAAACATGTACTGACTACTTACATACCAGGTGCTTTATTAAATATTTGTGTGCATGGCTACACATAATCATCTAATGAGAAGATGCATTGTTACTATAATAAAACTATTATTATTTTTTATACTTTTATAAGACTAGAACCTACAAACAACAGAAATTTCTCACTGTTCTGGAGACTGTGAAGTCTATAGTCAAAACATTAGCAGGTTGTGTCAGGTGAGAACTTGCTTCTGAAGTGTCTACCTTCTGCTATATCCTCATCTGATGGGTCAGGAAGCTTTCTGGATTCTCTTTTATAAGCACACTAATCTTATTTAAGAGGCTGGCACCCCTATGATCTAATCACCTCCTGGGACTCCACTTCCAAATAGCTTCACAATGGGGGCTGGGTTTCAACATTTGAAGTAGGGGATGGGGAGAAAGCATAAACATTCAATTCAATTCAAAATTTTTATGGCTATTATTTTTAGTTTGCAGGTAAAGACAACAGAGTTTGAGGTGAGACATCTTAACCAAAATCTCAGAACAGATAGTTTCAATCTATAATTTAGAATCCAGTCTGGCTATTTCTATAATATTCCACAGCCACTGAGCTGCATTCCCTCTTCCATTTCCTCTTTCTCAGCTTCTACAAGCTGATGTGGGTTCAGGCAGTACTAGTATATTTCCAAAACTCTTCCCAGGTTTACAGTTCACAAGACAGAAGGCAGCTCATATGATTTGTCAAGGGTGTCTTATGTCGGTTACAATTTGTTAGACCCCCATTCAAAAGCCATTTGGGACTTTTCTTTGAATGTATTTTCCTGGAGACAGACCAAGTGAGGCAGTGTTCTTTCTACATCATTTTGCCAGTCAGGACTCCTCTATTATTCGATAGAGAGAAAATCCACCCTGGGTCTCTCACTCTAAGATAACATATGAAAAATTATCACTTTTCAATTTAAAAGTTAATTAAAGTTGATTTTTTTTAGGGCTGAGAACCTTCTGATGCTTCCAGCAAATAGGCTGTAAGCCACAGCATGGCAAAATGCATCTGGACTCTACAACCATTTCATTTTCAATGATCCTTATTTCTCAACCCAAAGAAAATACCACAAAAATGATTAAGCAAAACTTTTAAAACTGAATTGCCTGTGATGTCCTAACTCAGTGCTCTAGAGTTTTATTAGGGTGCCCATTTTTCTAGTTTTACTTATAATTATAGTGATGGGCAACTAGTGAAACAACACAATTCAGAAATCACATGGGTCATTTTTTACAACTATTTTGTATCAATTGTACTAATCTTCCTCTTTATAAAACTTTTCCATGTTTAAATCCATTTTTCTCTTTTTAAAAAAAAAGTGATTTTTTTTAAATCTCAGGATTTTTGCCCAGGATCTTTTACCCAGGATCCCAAAAGAAATAAACATTACATATGAATAACACTTGTAACATTAGTTAGTATTGAGGCTATTGAGGGAAAAAGTTGGCCCAGATCAGCAAATATTTCTTTCTTAAAAAATTAAAAAAAGCAACAGCATCAGCATAGTTACTTATTGGTTGGTCTGTTTTCCTCTATTAGGTTGTGGTTTTCTTAGTTACAAGGAGTTCTGAAGTTAAAGTTAGTTAGCTAAAGGAGTTCTGAAGTTAGTAAAGATAAAATTCAGTCAATTTGATATTAGATTTAAACATTTTTCCATTATTTCCTTAATTCAGCATCAAAATAATAATAATAATAATACATAACTCCTACTATAAGAGTGAGAACTCCAAAGATGATGCCCTTCAAGATTTCTGTCTCCTGATTATTCAATCAAACATTGATCTGGTGGGTATTTTGCAGGTGGAATTGAAATCTCACATCAGTTAACCTTAAAATATGAGCTATAGGTCTGACCAGTTAAGTGAGCTTTTTAAATGCAGAGAGTTTTTTTCCAGCTGCTGGGAGACATGGAACTTAGGCAGAAATTCAAAACACAAGAGGGATTCAGCATGCCCTTAATGCATAAAAATGTAGGACCCACGTGAAAGGGTGAGAGTGAAACTTCCAGGAGTTACCTAAGTGGTAAAGACAGCCCTACAGCCTATGAAAGGGAATCCTGCCAAAAATCTGAAAGTACTAGGAAGTGAATTTTCCTCCAGAGACTAGAGGAGGAGCAACTCTGACAACACCTTGATTTCAGCCTCGTGAGACCTGGAAAAACAGGGAAGCATATCAAGGTTCTGACCTATGGGGTCATGAGATCATAAGCTGGTACTGTTTTAACCTAAGAGATTTGTGGCAACTTGTTACGGGATAACAGAAAAGTAGTACTGCCATTCTGCATGGTGGCAGTGTGCTAGAGGGTTCTATGCTCATATACCTTCTTTGATGTAGTCAGCATCCCTTCTACAAGTCCACAAAATTCGTATATTTTAGTGAAGTATTTGAAAAAGGCCAGAAGTACTTGGACAACAGTGAGAGATTCATTCAGAAGACAAAGAGCCCTCTAGGAATCTGCAGATTAAAGGAAGAGGACCATTCACTGAGCAGTCAAGATTAGTACTGAGCCAAGAATCTCTTAGGAATATTTTGAATATTAAATGAAAATAAATTAAAAAGCCACATCATTAATAATAATCACAACTTCTGAGTTGAAGTGGCTTAAACAAGAGGGAAGTATATTATGTGACATAAAAGGAAGTCCCCAGTTAGGGACAACAGTCAAAGCAGGATCTATCAAGACCTCAAAGACCCAGAATTTTTCCATCTCTGCTTTGCCAAATTGCATTGATTTTGTTTTCCAGTTGGTTATAAGATATATAGTTGCTTTGGTCTTTATCTTCAGAAACAATACTGTTCAAGGAAAGATTAGAATTAAGGGAATATTCTCTGGAAGTCTCCAAGCAGATTTCCTCTCAAGTTTCATTGATCAGAGTTTGTTCTCATGCCTGATAGGAAACAGAAAAATAACATGCTTTTCCAATTCCCTGAAAAAGCATGGAGAGTTTCCTGGAGAAGCAGATTCCTAAACCAAATCAAGTTTCTATTAAGATGTAAGAGAGGTGAGGATAAAGATACTGAATGGATATTAATATTGAAGCTCTTGGCACAGAGTTGACACAAAGCCTGTATTCAAATGTTGGCTGTAATGCCCATTGTTTATGTATGACCTCACTTAATCCTCACAGTGATCCTAATGACGAGCTGTTTTTAACCATCACCATCACCACTACTAAAGACATTAACATGTAGGCACTAAGAGGGGATACAATCTTTGTGAGGAAAAATCACTTCCTGGTGGCACCCCAGGATTTCCTTAGATTCCTCACTTGATCCAATCTTGTCCTTGTAAAATAGAAGGTGCACAGGCCCACAGTACCAAATGTTTTTGTCCACCACTGATGTTTCAATGTATACCGGAAGTATTGTTAAAATTTAAAATATGAATTGAAGCGAAAGGACTTTTCTTTTCAAGGTTTGTGTATTAGAAAGAATCTTAGAAAGAGAAGGTGCTAGATTTTGTTTTCATTATCAAATTTAAACAAGATAGATTTCCTTTTTTGCTTGGACTAAAAGAGATGCATTCTTACAATAGCCTGTCCACTATATATTTTCAATAAGTATTTTTAAAAAATAATTTCCAGAGACAGGCACATACACACATATTTCCATGGGATGGCATGCCAACCAGACAGGAATGCTGGAATTACAAGAGATCAAAAAATGTAAACAAGTCCAACTGGTTTCAGCAAAGAGCAGAAATACATCTACTCCTATGTAACTGAGGTGCTCAGAAGTATGTCTGCTCCTGAGACACAGCTGGATATGCCAAGTCCTCAGATATATTGTCTGGATTCTATCTCACTTTGTCCCGTAGGCTTCATTTTGGAAGAGGATATCTCATGAAAATAAATGAGGATGGCTTTCATAGTCTAGATTTAAATTTATGCTATAGAAGAAAAAAAGGAAAACCATTTATCTTTCCCAGCAGCTCCAGCAAAGTTCTGGATCTGGATTCTGATCACCTTAAACGGGGTCACAGGTTCATTCATGAACCAATTCCTGTGGCCTGGAAATTATCATGCTTTAATTGTCTGTACATGGGTCAAAGATGTAAAGCCTGTAAATTGATCTCCCTGAAAACGCAGGAAAGTATTACTTAAAAGAAAATAAAGAAAAAAATAGAAAAGAGGAAGGAATGGATAACAATGGGTTCTAGGCAGATAAGGCACAAATATTGGCTATAGAGCCTGATACTTATACCCTCAGTACACAGCATCCTTCAGTGGAAGCACACTCTATCATTTCATAGCTAACCTGGATACCACCCCAAGGTCCCATCACCAAGATAAAATCATGCATACCAACTGAGTAAAAGACTAAGAACAAAGGGGCCCTGCCAAACCCCCTATGTGCCAACTACCAGGAATAGTTTGCTGGTTTCTTTGTATCCTCCTTTTATCAGGTCAAATCCTATAAACCTTCATTTTTCATATTAATATCAGTGATTTCATATGGTTCATTATAAAATGATAACTGGATTCTGCCCATTGTCCATCCATATTATTAAAAGCTCATGTTTATTTAGATCTTGTGCCAAAACGTTAACTCTAACCTTAAAACTTTGATAGCAAGCACTTTCATGGATATGCTGAATGCAATTATATTTCAACAACGCCAACCCTCCAAGGAATTATATTTAAAAAAAAACTTATGAAGGAAGGAATGTTTTTAGTAATAAAGAAATGAAAGCTTCCAAATATAGCCACCAGGCCAAGAATCAATGGAGGATGTGTAGCAAGATCATAGCAAAGCTAATGCTGAAGACCTACTACTAGTTCAGCCCTTTACTTATTAATTAAATGGATATTTATCTGTGCTAGCATGCCTGACAAACGTTCCTTTTCCAGGTAATGGTAGCCTGATTTATGTGATTTCAGTTCATGTAGCTTGGAAAGAGAGATTGCACCACCAGGTCCATCTCCCCAACAATCAGGGACAACTCTGCCCAGTTGGGGTCAATGATAATGAGTAGGACTTCTGTACAAGTCTTTATGATATGTGATATACTTTTCTCTGAATATAAGCAGTTGGGAAATCAGGAGACAGGAAACACCACATGAACATAATTTAGAGTGAAGATAACACATAATTATAGGAATTATAATTATATAATTATAGAGAAAGCAATAGTGCCCAGGGTCTGATAGCATTATCTGCATGCCTAAAAGCTGAATGATCCATGCGAATATCAGTCACAAGACCCAATGAGGCTCATATTGCCTTAATCAGTTAGATTTGCAACCAAAATGGTCCTCCTTATACAAATGTGGAAACTGAAAAATATTGTTAGTTGAATTATGTCCCCCAAAATATATGATGAACTTCTAGCCCCTGTGAACTTCTAGATACCTGTGACTGTGGCCTCATTTTGGAAACTGCAACTTTAAAAAAGTAATACTTTAAGGCAAAGTTATACTGGTCAGATCAGAATAGGTCTAAAACCCAGTAAAATTGTGTCCTTTTAACAAAAGGAGAAGACACAGAGATATGGACCAAGGCAGAGGGAAAATGATCATGTGAGGGCTGAGGCAGAAAGTGGACCAATGGAGCTGTGGCCAACACAAGCCAAATGCAGCAGGCAGCCACAAGGAGCCAGAAGAGGCAAGGACGAACACCTCCCTAGAGCCTTTAGAGGAGTATAGTTCTGCTAACATCTTGGTCTCAGACTTCTAGCTCCTAGAAATATGAGATAATAAATTTCCATTTTCAAAACCACCAGGATACATTACTTTGTTAAGACAAATCCAGGAAACTCATACAGATTTTGGTACACAGTGGAGTGTTGCTGTAACAAATCCCTAAAAATGTAGCGGTGACTTTGGAACTAAGTGATGGGTGGAGGCTGGAAGGATGTGAAGGCACATGAGAGAAAAAGTTTAGATTGTCTTAAGGAGACTGTTGGTGGAAACATGAACATTAAAGGTAGTTCTGGTAAGAGTTCAGGGAGAAGAAGAGAAATCTTAGAGAATCTACATACCATCATGAGTAGTGTTGCTGGAAATAGGGGTATTAAAAGGTGCTTCTGGTGAGACTTTAAAAGGAAATTATGAACATGCTATAGAACTGGAGAAAAAGCAATTTTTTGACAGAAAACTTGACAGAGTAATGTGTAGTTGGTAGAAAGTAGAATTTGTAAATGATCATCATGGAGCTGTTAGACAAAAAGGAAACAGCACATGGTGATTTGAATATGTTAGTCAATCCAGAAACAAACCAAAAAAAAAAAAAAAATGAGAAAGGGCACTCCAGAAAAAACACCAAGAATATGAGCATACAAACCACCTAGAAAAATTAGGCATGTTATTAATGGGTTCAATAAACTATCTAAACAGAAGCCAGGAACCAATATGGGAGTATCCAGTGAGACTGGAAATCCCTCTTGTCTACTGGCACAATCCCCTTGACATTCATGGAAGACTGACATGTCTTTTTCTCTCATGTGCCTTCACATCCTTCCAGCCTCCACCCATCACTTAGTTCCAAAGTCACCGCTACATTTTTAGGGATTTGTTACAGCAACACCCCACTGTGTACCAAAATCTGTATGAGTTTCCTGGATTTGTCTTAACAAAGTAATGTATCCTGGTGGTTTTGAAAATGGAAAGACTTTCATCAGCTGAAAAGCTGCCTCGGCTGGAAGAAGAAGAAATGAGATGAAGTGAAGCAAGAATGATTCTAAAGGCAAAAGATTCAGAGACCAAAAAAAGTGGGGTTAAGAGGATGGGGTTGACACTGAGGTTCAGAGGATGATGCCTCAAATCATAATATAATGCTCAGTTCTCAAAACACAATACAACATGCCCGGCTGTGTTTGAATTTACCCAGGACTCAAAACCCCTTCCTGGCTTTCAATTTCTCATGTCTAAAATAGGAACATCTTGTCCTATGGTGACACCACTGCTGTATTTTCAAAAGCAAATTATTTGTTTCAGAGGTCCACAGATGGACAGGAACTTTGTCCAGGATGGACACCTGAAGTCTCACCCATAAGTAATTAATTAAGAAGATTAAGAAAATGGCATATGAAACCTTTTTCAATCCATATATTTAGACAGATTTATGATTTGCTGTTGCTGTTAGGATGGGTTAATAAGATTTGCAAAATATTGGGATAGAGTTTAACTGACTAACATAGAAATGGTGTGAATGGGGCAGGGTGGGCTACAAAGAGCAGACAACTGTGGTTTGAATAGTGTTCCCTCTTGAAATATGCTAAATTTCTAACCCCAGGTACATGTAAATGCATGCCCTATCCTTTAGAATCATGAAACAATAAAATTCTGCTTTAAAGTCATTTTGTGTTACTTTCTTATGGAAGTTCTAAGAAAATAATACAGATAAAGATTCATCCAACTCCCCAGGTCATCAGTGGCAGAACTGTGAACCTGATTTGTAGATTGATTTAGATTTAGTCTATAAAGGGGAAAAATTGAAATTACATAGATAAAAACATTGCCTATATTTTATAACTATCTCCTCCAACAATAAGTTGTTTCAATTACTATATTCATATAATATAAAATAAAACAAAATATAAAATACACAAGATAAAATGTATAAAAGAGTGGACAAATGGTAAAGCTTGTGTGTCTATATTTATATAGATACAGAGTAGCATAAACTTGGCACTGAAATGTTTACTTTTCTTAATATAAAGAAAAGTAAATTTGAAACAAAACTGAAAACACCAAATTAGCAGATCTTTCTCATTGAAAACAACATACTATGTTCTTTGATATGCCCTATATATCCAGTTACACTTAGAGATAAATTTCTATATTTATCCAATTATTCAATATTAGCCAATAAGACTAAATCTTTACCATTTACAGTTTATATCAGAGGCCAGAACTTGCTCTCGGGTACCTAGAACAATTCACTCTATCAGAAGCATTAATTGAATGTGATTAATTAATATCAGAGCAGGTGCTGATTCTTGGGTCCAGCTCCTCCATTCCACGTTATTCCAACCTAGCATGCAGAACTGAAGGATTCAAAACTAGAGTTTGGCAGTAACACAGAAAAATATTTTGTTATTCTTCTTTTTACTTAAATGTTGATTGAGTGATATTGACCATTCTAAAATGAACACATTCAAGATGAAGTCTCCTATGATTTCAAATACTCATTACTGAATTCATCATGAGTCAAACTAAGACATGAGCAGACACAAAACAATTAAATATGAAACAATCTCTGGAGAAACGGTATATGGCTGCCCTGACCAACAGACATAGCTTGACTTGCAACTAGAAATCTCAAACACTATAATGATGAAATAATGCTGAAGAGATAGACCTGTCATAAAAATGCAAGTCCTGGGCAACAGAAACCACTGAGTCCACCTTGCTCAGGAACTATAGAGTTGCTGAAGTCTATAGCGGTTGTCGAAGTCTATAGTGGTTTTGAAACAGTGCTGTGGGGTGGGGGGGGGTGTTACAGCAAGTCAACAGAGGACAGGTTACTGTATGGGTTTTCATTCCCAAGCACAAGATCTCGTAGACCCAGGGAACCAAAACAATAGGGTTTATTTAACATCAGGAGAAACAAAGAGTTTCCAAGGTTGTAAGCAGCTGGTTATCCCACCCCTAATAATGTCTTCAGTGTCCAGAAGCTCCAAACAAAAGGCTGCTTATCCAAGAGGGCACTGTCCTGTCAATGAGGGCTTTGTACTCATGGCACACATGTGAGTAGGGGGTCAAGATACAGCTGCCACTGCAGTACTTAAAGATGAGATATTTAAAGATGGGGCCACTGAGAGAGGACACCAGAGTTGCCCACAGCAACAATCTGAGGATTAGAATGAAGAGCACTGAGCACTGGACAAGACAGCAATGCAGGTCATTGCATCAGGAGGCAGTCGTGGATGATCAGAGGCAATATAAAACTCTTCAAAGTGATCTGGACACAGTGCTCTCTTCTTCCTGAGGAGGATGCTTCATTTTCCTTTGGAAATTGGCTGCTGATCTTTTATCTTTCTTTAGAAGCAAGGTACAGAGTATCTACTTTGGCTCCCACCATGTCTTTCATCCTCCTTCTGGGTCCCCCACCTCACCTGTCTTATTGAACCACTTTCAATTCTAAGAGGAAAACTGGACCATTTTAAGACCAATCAGTCCAGTTTGGTGCTAATTAACTAATGAGCTGATGGACATGGTTGAGTTATTTTGCTTGCACTTCATTGGTCCATTGCACTCTCCAGGCACAAATTATAAAAAGCAGCTCACAGGCTGCTTCAGTTTAAAACATGGTTCACTGGTGACCAATAAGGTAAAGACAAGTCACACAGGTGGAACATGAAATGGAAACAGCACTCATTTTTTCCCTGCTGTTTAGTTACCAGGCACTTTTCTGTAAGGGACATTTGCAGGTGTGGCCTTTCAGCAGCCTTTATCCTATTCTCTTGCTTCAATCTCCAGCTTTCTGGAGGTCAGTTGGGGATCTATTGGGAACATAACTTATCAAAGAGGGAAAATAACATCGTGAGAAGAAATGGAGACACAGCAGAGGCGTGTACTACGGAACAGGGCCTGTACTGTGGGTCTGGAGAGATGACTCCACCTGCTCCAAGAGTGGACTCCTCTCCAGGCCTTTACAACCAGTGCAGCTCAGACTGGGCATGTGATTTAAGCTAAGTGTATGATGCCAATCACAGGCAACCTTAGTTGCAATCACAGCCTCAGTTCAGAGACCCTGAACTGTGTTGGGATTCCCGAGAAGCAGAGTCTCCTTTCCAGTTCTCTTGTGACTTGGGAAGTGGGGTGTTGTGAGATTTGAGAATGAATTAGCCCAGAAAGACAGGACTGAATCATGGTGACTTGGGAAGAAGGACAGCTCACTCATTTTTCAGACATTCTTGTGATATCATCTGAACCCCTGTATTCATCCAAGTTTGAAGCCAGATCTCCCCTTCAATCTTCTCATCAATGTCCTTGTTGTTATGCTACCTTGAGTTTTATGTCACAACCAAAGTAGACATAACTATTTTTTTCGCTATTGCTAAATCATTGTGAGCTAGTCCTCTCCGAAGCCCATCCCAGAGGTATTATTGAAGGATCTAAATTCATTACCGAGGACTCCAAGGTCAGTATTAGAATTAACCCTCCAAAAATGACAAGAAATATCACTTAAAATAGCCCTGTGGTTAGTTCATAGTAAAATTTGCCATACAAGAGAATAATCCTCACAGTTCTCATCCACTATTGCCATACCATCACTTTCAAAAGAAAAGAGATGTTGAGTTCTCCAGTCCAAATCTGCCCTGATGTATAACTGTGACTAAATAAGAACCAAGCACTGTCTTCCCTGAGTGTCAGCAGGAGCAACAGATGGGTGACCTCCTGTCATCATTCAAAGCCAAGAAGAATCTAAACAAACAAAAGTTCTATGCAGCTCCCAGGCCACAGAGGCCCAGCCATACCACATGAGATGTTGAGTCTTCACTTCTGTGGTCTGGCGTACAAGCCCTGTGTATACTATATTTGACTGACAGGAAAACAAAACACTGGAAATAGTTCATATTCTGGAAACTTCCTCTCACAGTCATCTGAGGTTGCACAACTTGAACCAGCACCCCTCCTGAAATAGCCTCTGAACCCACGATACTCTTCTCAGACAACATGCCTCCCTGAGATTTCCCTCTTGCTTTTTATACTTCCCCAAATTTAATTATCTTGGCACAGAAGTCATCATTAATACTTTCAAGCAGCTTAATATAATTTCTCAGATTTTTCCCCCTCAAATACATAATTTTTAAGAAAAACAAAAACCTGCAGCTGCCATTCATGTGGCGGTTTTCATCTATTTTGAATTGGAACAGATTAGCACTCAGAAAAGTTGTGTAACACTGATCAAAGGAAAATGAGCTTGGGACGTCTGGTTTACAACATTTGAAAACAAGGACAGTCTTGTTGACTGAAAAAAGTGCCTATTGTGTAATTAACCAAGATGTCAGCACTCGGCTTAAAAATGTTCCTCTGGGTGACTTCCTCCCAGATCCCACCTTGAAGAATCTGGAATGTGGAAGGAGCCTCCTCTGTGAGTCAGAGTTGTAAGACTCTCAGTTTCAGGACAGTTCGTTCTGGGGGAGCAGCTCTGACAGTGTATAGGGTACTTTTGGGGGACTGGTGGGGCACAAGTTAGACCTCACACACTGCAGGCTCACACACAAGGGCTGAAGAAGGCCTCCTCAGTCTGGAGAATGAGATGCTCAGAATCACTGCATGAGACTTCCCACAATATCCTGACATTAGAATACCATCACTGGGACTATGCCACATACACGAGTTGATCAAAGAGACATTATGCCTTTTAAGGAAAGGAAACCAGGGGACACATGGACACACAGACAAACTAAAACCAACAGAAATTGAAAGTCCATTAATTCTGGGTTGTAATTCTATGTTTGTTTCATTACTTGTTTGTTTCTGAAAACGTTTTAAGAAAAAAACAACAACTCAGTATGGAAGAAGCCTGAGTTTTTGGTCCCAGACACTTGGCTTCTAGTTTTTCCTCTCTCTCCATCAGAACCTGGAGGTTTCAGCTAAGGCAAGTCACTTTCCAAGACTCACAGCTCCCAGGTATGCAGAGAAAGTCCTATGTTCTCTGGAGTTTCTCTCCATGAAAGTTTTGACCAAAATCATCAAAATTTGGAACTGAAACCTAGAAAAGATAAGGCTGTTGATTCTGATCAAATGTGCAAGTGAACAGAAGACAAAACAGCAGGCTAGCCAGGAGATACTGAGGGTGTGGAAAACTTGGAGCATCTTGCAAAACTGCAGATTGGCAGAGACACGTTCCAACAAGACACAAAAATGCCTCCTCTTCTAAGAACATAGGTGGATGAGACCCAGTGGTAAGATTTATTATATAATGAAATTAACACTGACCGTTCAAACCTCTGCCTGTGGTTCTTCATTGCCAGACCAGGTTCTGTTAACCTACTATCCCTCCATCCCATCCATGCAGCCCACACTGGCAGCCCCTCACACAACGGGATGAGTGCTAAGGGTACTGAGATGTAATAAAACAAGGCAGCCCCTTCTTTCAGGGAACTCTGTGATGACAGGCAAAGACCTTGTCCACACCTACCCCAGTAATACAAGGGAGCAGCTAGCGTATCTATCCCTCATTTATTTCTGAATACCAGCATATAAAACAAAAACTTATATATTATAGAAATGAGAAATGAAGCTCTCCCAGTCCTTCCCTCCAAAAGATAACCACTTGTCACAATAATATGGACATTCTGCCTTCTCCTCATTCACACATGAGTGTGTGTTCACATGCCCACATAGATCTGTGTGTGTGTGTATCTAAAACCAACTCATCCACAGACATGCAGATACCCACAGCATACACAGATGTCTGTATCTGTGGCAGTCACAGAGAGAGATGTATAAGTGTAGATACAGATACATTCTATTCATGTTTTTCCGCAAGTTGCTTTTTTATAGCAAATAGGTATATCTCAGACTAATTTCCTAGGAGTAAGTCAAGAATTCTTGGGACTCCAAGCTAAGTTCAGTCAACAGACATGTTTTGTTTTGTTTGGCCCGAGTACTGAAGTCTGCAAAATATTTTAAATTTCAATTCAACTGTTGCTTTTTTGAAAATGAATGATTCTCTTTAAAATATGGGATTCCAGCTCTGACAGCGGTGTACCCACCTTTGCAAATGGCAGCAAAGTTGGAGCTGATCAGAGGTGACCTACCTGAGAAGGGCATATGCGACACTGGTTTCAGGACCTTCCCCTGGTTAGTTCCCCTGCACTGAGGCTGAGAATCATTGCCATTTGCCATCTGATACTTTACTGCCTCAACTCCTATGTGCTACCTGCCTGTTTCAGGTGGGACTGGAGTTGGCATCCTCTGGCACATTTAGTTCTAACTCATTCCAGGTAGGCGTACTCACTCTGCTCATGGGAAAGGTAAAAGAAGCAACAAGAATGAGGACAAGACGGTTTCACAGAAAATACAGAATATGAACTGCACATAGAGAGGAGACTCTACCACAAGAAAGAATATCTACCTCCTAAGCAATAGTAAAAGCAATTTGGTTATTTCTAATAAGGAAATCCTAAAAGCAGCATTGAGCAGTGAGCCAAGTTCTGGGTTAGGACTCATTAGCTATTACGGTCATGTTATTGAGAAATATATAACTCTGAGGACCTCAAATTCAGGCCAACCGTTAACTGAAAATCAACAAAAACAAGAGCTGTGTGCTGTTGGCAATGCTGAGTGGCCCTCTGGGAAGAGAGACTCAGCACCATATGGGGCCCCAACTTGTGTTACTTCATCTCTTTGATTTGTTTCAGAAGGAAGTTGCCTATGGCCAAGACAGGACCTAAAGCAAAGTAAGAGAAAAGGAATAGACTCTTTCATGAAAGGTGCTCTTTGGTGGTGAACAAAAGATACTAATTGTGGCAGCTCAAACCTAGAGGGAATCTTTCAAAAGCAACAGGGGACCTAACAGATCAACAGGGCTACAGAACAAAAATTGTAAATGAAGGAAACGGACCACCACGGATTTCCAAGTGCTGAGAATTATTCTGTATCACAGCCAGGAAAACAGCAGAAAAAGAGTGTCTGGGGCATTTTACTCAAATTGAAATCAGGGCTAGCCTGGCAGGATTTTGTGTCAGGGGCTTCTCTGGCTGGGGCACCTTGGTATTTTCCACTAAGGACATTGGTTGGGAAAGCATCCAAAGGAAGATTGGACTAGATTAGCTATAAAGCTGGAAACAGTGTGCCATCCTCATTGTCTATGTCACACCAAATGTGGCCAGGTCTCCCTCTCCCCTTGCCCAGCTGGGACAAGTCAGGCATCACCTGGTGGCTTCAGGTCCACTGCCAATGCGGAGCAACACAAAGAGGAAGTCTGGGAGTCAGGAGAGCTGGCCTACATGAAAACCAAATCTTCAGGCTGTTCTCCCCAACAAAACAAAACAGCAGCATGTTTTGCAATAGGCTCTAAAAACTTAAGATGAATTTGTGGTCACTTTGATCTGTGACCCGTGACTCAGATCAAAGGAAGAAACCGTGAAAGTCATTTTCCTTCCCAATCTCTTCTATCTGCCCATTATTAAAGGCAAGACATGGCAAGAGACAGACATGAAGACCGAACACAATGCGACCGACCCTGTAAGGAAAGAATGCCAAATCCCCCCCGGCCGGCTACAGATGGGGGGAGCAGTACATGGTGCCAGGCGGTCTGCCGTGGCCTGTCTTTGGCCCTCCCGTCAACACCGGGTAGACAAGATAGGTGAGGGCAAGGGAGCACCCCCAACCCAGGAGGCCCCTCTCCCTCCCACTGTCCTAATTCTTCCTAGCACAAACTCTTAAGGAATTAGCAGCAGTAGCCTGGACACCTTATATGGTGATCCAATATATCCAGAGCCAGCTTGCCAGTCATGAGTTTGCAACAAATTTACCACAACCCAAGTCACTGCCTAAAGTGAACTGTGCCTCATTTCCAAGCCTGCCTCCCCACCTCCCCACCACAAACAGACACACATACACTCATACTACAAAACTAAACAACCCGGAGAAAAAGCAGACAGCTGCTGGTGTTGTGGAAGAATTCCTGGTCTAGACCCAATTCCCCAGAGACTGGTTCTGGTATAGAAAGCTGCCCCTCACTCCCCTGACTTATGTAGTCTCTTCCACCAATAAAATGAGAGAACTTAATTGAAGGTGCTATTCTTCATCAATTGTTTCCCTTTGCTTCCTTCCCCTCATTGACTTTCATTCAGTTCCTCTGTGTCAGGATAGATCACTCCATACAGTCTCTCCTTCTAGGTAAGCACTGATATCCATTTCTACAGACAAGGCAGACTTGGGGAGATATGGATCACATTCAAGTACCCAAGTAACTAGCAATCAGTGGGATGGTTCCATGATCCACCAAAGCCCAAGGATTTTCTCTATTCAGTCTCTGACCATCATGCCATCAACAATGCATGGAGAGGCTACCTTGAGGAACCCAGTTCTAGACACAAAAGTGCCCCTCTTTTATTCCTGTGTGCTAACTGGACATAGAGAAGGTTGACTGAATTAACAAAGGGTTAGTGAGTGAATAAATAATCGCTATCATAGGGAATAACTACATTAGGCTATAATAACCAACCAGCATGATTCTTACCCTCTTCAGATACAGATGCCAGGCTGTCATGTGTCAGTCCACTGACAATGCATTCTCTGCAAGGAGTGGAAAGTTATCCGAGAATGGCCTAAACCAGTCAGGGTTTAATTTTTCTCTTAAATAACAATGTCTGTGAGGGTAACATTAAGGGCAGGGGCAGATCACTGACATACCAGTTTTTCTCATCTGTCCCTCTTTTAGCTTTCATCTTTCATCTTCATGAAAACAAAATGGCTACTGCATCTCCAGGCATAGCCTGTTCCACAGAGGATGAATGGAGAAGGGGGAAAAGTTTTCTCTTTATATATCACTATGTCTTTAAGTGATGGAAAAAGTCTTGCCCCAGACATGACATAACTGGTCAGATTAGGTCATATATGAATTCATAGGTTCAAGGGAGGTTGAGATATTCAGAAGGAGTCAAGGAGAAGAAGTTGAAACAGTCTCGGTGAATTATCCTATAGTCTCTATCATGATGGGTTTGTTACTTAAATCCATATCAATAATGTAAGCAGATTCCTTGCGGTTTTCTTTGTTCAGAGCCTGTAAATCCAGGCATAATTAGAGACTTGAAAGTAAAAGTTTTTGTATTATTATGATGTCAATCAAACACATCATCCTTCATAAAGTATTCACCCCATGGGCACTTGTTGGGTCAAGGATAATTTTGTCAATGAATGATATCTGGCACATAAAAGACTCTTAGAAAAGTTTATTGAGTCGAACCAGATCATGTTTGTCTAATGCAAGAAAAACAAAAGCATTTCCTGATGCTCAGTGCAATGGATTTGAAAGAAATAGAAAACACCTTTCTTACCCTTAAGGAGTTTTCAATCCAGCACAGGAGCTCAAAAGGGCATATTACAGGACAATCCCCTGCTAAACTATGGTGATGAGACAAAGGCAGCTTAAAAGTAGGAACAAGAAGCAAGGGTTATGTGGGATTCCTAGGGAGGATTTGATCTTAAAACAAGTATTGACATCACCCTTAACACCACTGTTAATCCAGGAGGAAGGCTTGCCAATGGCTGCTCTTCATCCCTATCCCGTAGGGCAGATATGACCCTTCTTACTCCAGCTACTTGGAGACTCTGTTCCATAACTGGACAGAAGGAAGGTTGGGGAGGGACACTTCACAAAAGGGGCAAAGCAGGAATACTAGTCCAGTGTTTGGGTAAGAAAACAGTAGGTCTCTAGTCTGCTTGGTGCTTGAATGTTCCACGGACAAATGATGATGAAGTTGGCCAGACGAGGTCAAAGAGTCATCTGAATGCAAGAGGATGTCTGAACTCGTGCATATAGAATATCAGGAAGACCCTAGCTATTAAGTGTGATGGTGAGACATGTGAGTGTGATGGTAAACTGAAGAAGTACACCAGACAATACAGTGGCAGGAAAGGGGAGTGGCATAAGGGAGTAATTGGAAAATGTGTGCTCTACCTTCAACCTTCCTGGTATGGGAGGAGGTCCTTCTTTCCCACAGTAAGACAAGTGTCTGTTCCAGAGGTCATAGGCAGACTCACTGATGGAAACTGCCAACCACCAGCCTTCTCTGCAACAGCTCTTCTAAGACACAATGTACAGCACAAACTTGTTGTTCCCTGACCACGGCTCTGAGCCAGGGATGGGTGCATGAAAAAAACACAAACTGTTCTCCCTCCTAGGAATCTGAAGTTGGAACTTGAACACCTTAGTGTGTTCATTAATTGGTTTTAGAAAAACATGTAAGTCTGGGCTGGGACCCATGCCCCAGTGAAGCAGAGAAACCAGGTCTACAGAGAGACTGAAAGGAAAGCTGCAGAGACTGGAGGATGGGAGAGAGACAGTCTTGGCTACTTAGAACTCTCCTCTTCCCTGGGTCAGGCCCCAGGCGCCTAGCTATTCTGCTGCCCTTGGTTCTGTATACTAATTCTCTATCCTGATTTAAAAAAAATAAATCAATCTCCTTTATGTAGGCTACCTTGAGTGGGTTTCTTTCATTTGCAAGTATAATAACCCCAGTGGAGAAAAGGACATTTTAAAATTAAACATGAAATGGGTTGGACATAGGTGACTTCACACTATTAGCTGTGGCTCCAGAAGATGGGAGGTTGGTGTAGGACAGAGGTGGTGGGTGCTCTGGGGAGACTGAGGAGGCTGCTTTTACAATGGCTGATTTGAGGCAATGACACCGTTTTCATGCATGGCGGCTAGGAATACGAATCCTACCAGCCAACATGATGAAGCCACACCCTGCCAAGGACAGGGTACTACATCTCACATGCCAAAGGGATTTGTTGTGCTCAGTGGTAAGATGGGCACAAAAGGCATGTTTGTTCATCTGTTCCAATATTCAATAGCTGCCATAAAACTAAAATGAAATATATATTTTACCAAAGTAAAAAGTAGAATAATTATTTTGGTTTTATATAATGCTTAGATCAAGTACATCATTTATAAAGATGATCACCAATCCATCAGTCCTTGCCTTAATGATTGCTAAATTACCCCTTTAATGGATAATTAATGCATTTAATGTCTCTCACTATTATGATTACTTTTATGCAAATTTAGAATAATAGCTGACAAACACAATACTCCCTTTTATCATAATTTAGCCATCAAAATGTCATTGCTACAAAAGACAGGTCACTTCAAAATGCCTTTAATAGTAATTCAATTCAGTCTTTCCTTGAAACAAAGAAATATGCATTAATTATACTTTGATTTCTTAAAAATCTTTTCCATCTCCAAGGGCGTTGCTCTGAAAATCTGCAACAAGAGGTCAAAATGATTTCCCAAAGCAACAATTTTTTTCAGAAAGGTTTTCAGAGCTGAAACTTGCTGAAGTCTTTATTGCCCTTATTTGGGGGCTGTTAAAAGTAAATTAGCCATCCTAAAAACACAAATTGGTGACTAATATTCCCTATGTGCCAGCTTCCAAAGTATCTATTATATTTAGGATGTAACCCACAAACAAGCTTCAAAAAAAAAAACCTTTATTTGAAAACCAACAGATTTTCCTAATGCAAAGAATATTATAAAAAGAATAGCCTGCCCCTTTCAACAACCCTCCCCATAAAATCAACAAACCCTTCTACCCTCAAGAAATCTTAGCCGCTTATCATCACTAATTTATTATACTATTGGCCACTAATATTTTCCTGAAAACAGCCCCTTCAGAACTCATGCATGTGATGTGTGGATATACCTCTGTTTATGGAATCCTTGCCCTACCCGCCCATCAGCTACTGAGCTTTCCAGTCCACTTCTGGGAGCAGGTGCTGTTGCAGCCACCTGCACAGTGTCAAAGAGCACCTGCTCTCCCAGTGCCATGTGCGCACCTCTAGCTTCCATTCATTTAGCTTCTCAATGTTTAAACATCTTGACTGCCCAGAGAGGTGCAAGGGTTCATGTCCATTCAAGCTACATGGAATCAAGAAACCAAATAAAAGAATAAATTTTCAGTGGTCACAATCAAACAGGGTGCCTTGGACGGAATGAAGATCCCATGAATGTCCCTGTGGCCTGGGTGGAACAACCAGGAATATCTGAACCCCTTGGCTGCAGGTCTACTGCTATGAAGAAGGAGCACATCTGACTGTCTTAACACTTAAATTTCAAATAAAAATATTCTCTGGTACATGGGATCTCTGACAATATGACTTAGCATATTTTCCAGAATCAACCATGGAAATAACACAGGGGAAATACCCAAAGGATTTTATTTCAGTTAGAAATTTTCAAAATCAAATACACACTTACATATATTTGAGGAACCCCCAACAAACATGCCTAATCTACATTGCTTGTAGAGGCTAACATCTGGAAAAACATCTTGGAAAATATCTTTCAATAAAGGAAGAGGAAAGCAAAGTGGTACAATTCTATCTAACACAGTGGTTATGATGACCCACTGTAAAAAATATACTGAATTTAAAAAGTACATTGCAGATGCTTTGTAGAAGGTGGAACCATTTGTGTAAAATCCTCAAAAGCCAACACTCTGAATTTTATAAGGTTCATATACAGGTGGGTGAGCAAACTCTGAAAATTGTCAGGAAGTAGAATTACCAATTTGAAATAGTGGTTGTTCTAGGTACTACAATGTGAGTACAACATTTATAACAGACTATTTGTAGAGATATTTCTAGTTTAATATAGAAAACTTACTAACACTTAGGTGCCTTCACTCTTCCAATTTTAATGTAATATTGTTTACATTATTTCTTTTGCCTTTATTGAAGCTCATATTAGGTTCCATAGTTTTTGCCTCAACAATAAAACATGATTTAAGAAACTCTTGAGAATAGTCTTTCTAGTCACTATTATTTTCATCTTATCTTAGGCTTTTCTCTCCTTTCTGAAGTTTTAAACCTCCTTAAATTAAGCATTCCTTACTCTGAGAATTTCTTTATTTTTCATTCATTCCTGAAGGATATTCTTACCGCAACTGATCCATCAGTACTTAAGAAATACTATGCTATTTACTTTGGTCCCCATGGTTTCAGGAGAGAAGCCTATGATTTTAATAGATGTCCCCTCATAATTACAATCATTTTTTTTCTTTGCCTTAAAATTTCTAGAACTTACTTTAAACTTGATATGTCTTCAAATGCTCTTTTTTGGGTTTCTCCTATTTAGAGTTTACTCAGCTCAGTTCCTTGGATCTGTAGCTTTAAGTATTTCACCAAAATTAGGAACTTTAGGGCCATAATTCATTGAATACTTACTGTCTCACTTTTTCCTCTTCTTGATTTTACATGATATGAAGGTTAGTCTTTGGGCTATTATCTCACAGACTTGGACTCTGTTATTATTTTTTTTCCCTTCACAATTTATTTCTGTTTTCCATCTCAGAGAAATTCTATGATACTTTCTAATAATATGCCCTTGAGTTCACCAATTGTCACTTATTTCCAGTTGACTCTGGAGCCTATCCAGAGCATTTTCTATTGGTGGGATTATATTTTTTTCATTTCTATAATTTCCATTTGGTTCTATTTTTTATAAATTTTAATAAATTATTTTTCCTAATTGAGATGGTCTAATTTTCATTTGTTTCAAGAGAATTTTTAATTCCCTAAGTATTTTTATGATGACTTCTTTAAATCCTTATTAAATAATTTGACATCTGACCCATTCTTGATGGAAAGACACTGATTGTCTTTTCTCATTCAAGCTGTGACTTTTTTGGGTTTTGGTATCATCTATGATTTTTAGCTGGACATATTCCTGGACATATTCAGTCATACAAGACTCTGGATCCTACTTAAGCTTTTCACATAGCAGTCATCCCTCCTGCTAAAATGTGACAAGAGGACTGACTGAGTGAGTGGATATGTGGTTTCCTGTCAACACTATCTCAGCAGAAGCACACACTAGTCACACACACACTGTCTTACATGTGGGAGGCAGTTCAACCTTCCCCTTAGCCCCACAAACAACTTTCCAGGGTAAGTGTTGCTCCAACTCACGTCATCTTGACTCTGAATAGGCCAATGAGTTCAGCTCCTGATAAACTCCACTACCACTGGAGAAGTCAGGAACTGGGGAGATGACATGCTATTTTAATGCTGTAGAATAAGAAGTTCAAGTTTAATAAGTTCAACTTCACTCACACTGGGGCAAGAGGCCTGGAATATTTATTGCCCTCTTTTTGAACCTTAATCAGTTTCATGTTGTTATTTAGGACCTAAAATGTCAGGGAGAGGGCTGAGCCAAAATCAAAGTGTCAGTTAACTCTGTTTCATACCATCTTATTCAATCGTATTGCTGCTGCATGGGAGCAGAGTATGGAGGCTAAGTTTGCCACCGGGTGGGAGAATACAGAATGCCGATTTTCTCCAACTTGTTTAATCTTGTTGATGCTGTGCAAGGATGGAGGTTCAGCTACTCTAGACCCCACAAGCTGTGTTCTGCATCCACCAAACAGGAAATGGAAGATTAAAGCCCCACCTGGCCAGACACCACCCAGAGGGAGAATCTGACACTGCTAGCTTTAGTCAGTAGGGGAATGGGAGATTAGCTCTTTGTTCAGTTCTGTAGATACCACCAGGTGGGGGGAGTTGAGGCACTACTGCCTGATTCTACTACTTGGAAGCATGGAGTTTGGAAGATCAGTTCTCTGCTTGGCCCTGCTAAAACCATGGTGGGTGTTTGTGTATATGTGTTGGGGGGGGGAGGGGAAGGCGGGCAGTGTTTTACAATGGCAGTGGACTAGTAGAGGGCAATACTGCCAAAATGATTTTCTTCTGTTAGACCATCCTTTTCAGGTCCTCTATGTCAGGAAAAAAAGGCTTTCATACAGTCCTTGCTTGTGCTTGTTGGTAGTCCAGGTGGGAGGCGTCTGGAGTGTTCAGTTTATGACATATGAGAAGTAACAAGGAAACCCAGCCATGTGGTTCCTCCACTGGAAGGGCCTTCGGCCATTCATCTTCTTATTTTACCTTTCAAAGTCATCCTATGCTCATTTTTATATGATGTCTAGAGGTGCTTTCAGTTGTAAGAGGGAGGACTTAGGTATAATGAGGCTACTCCATCTTTGCTCGAGTTAGATGGGTCAGAAATGTTCCAATGTTCCTTAAGGATGATGTATCAGTATGACTTTGTATGATTCAAATTTTAATTTTATAAATGCCTAAAGAATATTTACCCAAACTAACACATGGCAAAATATATGGAGATGACAACTCCACTATTTGCAGAATATATATTCAAACAGTCTGCTGTCTTGCAGGAATCAACTAGTCTCCGAAGTTACATCAACAAAGAAGAGAGTCCACTAAATGAGAGCTTACAACTAGAAAAAGAGATAGACATTGCATAAGCACATAAATAAAGAGCTACTCACACTGCCATAAGCAATAGTCATCGTTGCACTGAACTATATTCCTCTGCCATGTCCCACCTCCAAAGTCAAATTTAGCTCAATACAGGGTCATTTTATCATCCACTCCACAAGTGGATATGTGTTCACTTTTACTTTAAATCAAAAATCAGCTTCATAATATTCTGATTAAAATGTTTTAAAAACCTTTTGATTAAAAAAAAATCCCATTCAAGAAAATTATTTTATTTCGTTTTTTTGCTCAAGCAAAGGTGTGGTGAAAAAGGCTATGACTTCAAGCAAGACCAAATAAATCCTGATTTTCATCTGTCATTCTAGATCCAGAGATACAATACAGACAGCATGTTAGGGGAACTTCCCAAAGTGTCAACCTTCACTACACTCTCATTTTGTATTTTAATTAAGATAAATTGAACCCAGGAAGGCTTTCTAAAAATTAAGGCCTGAAGTAATTTAAAATAAAATGTAATAAACAGCAGCAGCAACACGCATATGTGGAAAGTCTGACATTCCTAATATATTTGCAATGTTTTGATAAAAGATTACATTTGTAAGAATCCTAAGCAAGTAGTAGAATCCTAAGCAGGGTGGGAAGAAACACCTGAAATGGGTTGGCTGATACTGAGCTCTTAGAGAAAGTGATTTCAATGCTTTTATTTCATTGGAAAACCTCACTGATAACTAGGAGGTGAAAAAGTATTTTTATTTATACCTTCCTTAAAATGAGTTATAATATTTTGGATAATGAGAGTATATTCTTAAATTTACTGTATTACAGAAATCTATCAGTATTTTTGTTCTAGCTATACTTGATTCCAGCATCTGAAAACACACAGTGAATTTAGACAACTACAAACTTCATTTATCCTTAGTAGGGAAGAACTCCTTATTTATTTTCTGCTAATAAAAGTAATATAATTTCATTATAAAAATTAGAAGGCAAGGAAGAATAATTTTTTTAAATAGCTCTAATTCCTAGGATGTATAGTCTTTTAAATATATATCTATCAGCACATTTATAAAAATGGGCCACATAGCACAGAGCATTTTGCCGTTTCCATTTTATTTTATTTGTCTGAGACTGTGCAGGGCCAGCTTTCTGTATTAACGAATACAATCCCTCATCATAGTTTTTATGATCTTGCAGATGAAAATTAGGATTGAACAACCAACTTTATAATATGCACATTTTATAAGAACATATTTTAGCAGTACATATAAACTAAAGCTTTAAGATTGCTTAAGAACATACACTTTTTTTTACTTTTATTTTTTAAAATTGATTGTATGTAAACAGCTGTGTGTGGCAGTGCACACCTGTAAACTGAGGCTGGGGATTGCTTGAGTCTGTGGTACCCCAGGCAATGAGAGCCTGCAGTTCCACAGGCAAAAATAGCGAGACCTAGTCTCAAAAAAAAATTGATTGTATGTATATGCATATTTTTTACATCATTGTTTACCCTGAGGTTCTCGCACCACCTTGTCACCTGTGAACCATCATCTTAATTTCCTGTGCCCATCCCTCCTCCCATTTTACTTCCCTACCCCGCCTTTGCTCTATGCTTCAGTTCTGCTAAGAGTTCGTTAGTTTTAAGTTTGATTTGTCCTTTTGTTTGTTTGTTTTTCCCTATATCCCACATATAAATGGGGCTGTCTAGTATATCTTTTTCTTTCTAGCTTATTTCTGCTAGCATGACTCCTTATTGGTCCATTCATGCTATCACAAATGCATCAGATTTGTCTTTTTTGATTGCTGAATAATATACCACAACTTTTTGATCCATTCATCTGTTCTGGTATTTGCATTGCTTCCATATCCTGGCTATTGTAAATAATGCTGCAATAAACATCCAAGTATAGGTGTCTATTTGTATTAAGGATATATATTTTTACCATATGTCCTTGTATATGTCCTATATATCTAGTATTACATAAACACATATGTAATGAACATTAAATATATAGCATAAGTAATAAACACATATAAATAATATAGTATATTATATAAATATCATACATAATATGGTAAATATTACCCATCGCGCAAAGAATTAGTTTCCAAGCAAATTTCCTCAATAAACAAATAAATTAGAGAATCCTCCATTAATAGTGTCTTCATAGATTTAAGTTATTCAATTGTATCTGAAAATACTGGTCTTGTTGAAGCCATTACAGATCTGGAAGAAACACAAGAGTCCAGTTGGTTTGGGGACTTACTGTAGTGTAGACCCTGTACTTATCTGGGCGATGCAGAATACCCAAAACCTGTGAAGTTATCATACCCTTACGCAGGACTAGGCCAACTTTTGTTCATGTGAACTGGAAGGGGAGCATTAACAATGACACAAAAAATGGTTACCAGGTACCTTAAATTCCAAATTACAATTTCTCTTGTAAAATAGTTACCAATAACAAAAGTCATGTCGCTGGAGATATTAATAATATATACAAAAAAGATTCTAAATGACCTTACAACACAAATGTAGCTGTATCACTGAACCAGCCCTAGTATTTTTAACAGTTTGATTAAATAAGAGGGAAAATATCAGTCATTTATCTGAAAGTGAAAAGTTGAAACCCTGCATCTTGGTAAATCTGCAGAGAATAATTTGAATCAAAAGGGACACCTAGACTCACATATAAGTTCATGGTAAAACTTGCTTGGGGCTTGGAAATGTTTTCATATTTCCCACAATTTACACAGGAAGTTGTGTAGCAAGGACGTAATTAGTATTAAATATGATTAATTCATACTGTGGGGAAACTCAGGAAGTGTTTTGTGTTTTGATATTGCATTGTGGCTTCTTTTTTTCCCCAATCTCCATCCACAGTACAGTCAAGCAGACATCTACAGGACATTGACTCCCTGAAATTCTAAACAGAATGTCAGATTATAATCAGGGGCCTTGAGCCTTTCTCTTTCAACGACTGGGAAATCTAACCCTCTTGTGATTGCATTATTCTTGTTTCATGGCTGTTAAATTTTCTGCAACATAATGAAATCCACAGAAGATTTTAGAATTAACCCAAGTGAATGTTTCATTCCAACATTCGAGAAAATTCGACAGCAAAAAAACAAGATGCTTCACATTTTAGGGGGCTTTATGTTGCTGAATAGCAGTGTAACCATGGGAGTGGAACAGTTGAGTTTGACAAAAGGATAGTGACTGTACTGCAGTCCATATCATACCCCCAGAGCACTGAGAAGTGACTGGTTCCTTCCAGTTCTTACTGAAATCTCAACTCAGTTGAAAAAAGCACAAGACCACCCTTAAAGAGGGGAGTAGAACACCAGGATTCTCCGGTGAGGACAGGATCAAGCCCACACTCCCAATCTCAGACAGACTCTAACACCCGCCCACCCAAACCAGGTGACATTCTGTTTAAAAGCAGAAGACACTGTTCTTTAAAAAAGGAAAGAGAAAACTGCCATCATAATACTTACAAGAGAACTTTCCATGAGTCTCAGGCTTTTCTGAAAATTAGTTTTATGATTTTTTCTTTAGTTGATTAAAGCTAACCTTACTCCCTTTTAACATTCCTTTTTTAAATTTGAGGATCCCATCCCATATTAGCCATGCTTGGGGGGGGGGGGGGGGAATGTAGCTCATTAGAAGTGGAAATTTATAGCAGCTGCCAGTCTTTCTGCTTTTGTTGCTGTTGCCCAGCCTAGAACTGACTATGAGAGGGGACCAGCTTCACAGCTGCCACAAGCAAACACCTCATTTCCTCCCATGGCACCCCTCACACTCATCTCTTAAAGCCAGAGTGACTGACCAAGATCCGCTCTCCCTGGACTACAACAGGCATCTGATCCCTCCTATTGTCAAGGTCAAATCCCTAGCGGTAAAGACATTTTTCTCTTCTCAAAGTAAATAGAAAATCTTGAAAGGAAAATCAGCTTCACTGAATGTAGGAAACCTACAGTAATTAGATAAGTTATGTTAATATACACTATCCAATTGCATCAAGGAAATTAAGTCTGAGGAGTTTCACAAAAATTAAAAGAAAAATACAACACACACAAAGAGCAAAATGGTTTAAACAAGACAGTCTAACTTCCTCGCTTTGATTTTTGCTGAATTTACAAAGGTGAACAAGATGATTGAAAGCAGAGGCCCATTTAAATGAACACACACACACACAAAAAAAAAAAGATATTAAAAAGTGAAAGGTAAAAAAACAACTAGTGGGAAGTTCCAGATTTGTGACTCTGGCTTCACGTTTTTAAGGGGAAAAAAATTTTTTTTTAAAAACATTCATAAACGGGCCAGGATTTGCACTGGTGTGAATCATCAGCGACATCTAGTGGATGGAAATGTTATGGTATCAGGGTGCCCCTTAAGTTCAGTTAGATCTTGAACCTCAGTGCCTCTCCGTATCTTGACATTGTTTGTTTGCAGAACAAGAAAGAAATAGGTGACCTTCATTCACTTTAATTCAATAAGTCTGTCTGAGTTTAGTCTGAAGATATGAGCACGAAGAAACTGTTAAGTTGCTTAGTCAACCTGGCAAGGATCACACTTACCAAGAACCTGAGAAAATCTAACTGTTGTACATGCTGAGACCTGGGTTTTATAAAGCTGCATTGTTGCTCAGATTGGTTTAATTCAAGTGGAAGAAGAAAGGGCTGCACGGTAAACAAACACTGAGGTAGTAATTACGTGACTATGGCCAATGCTATTTCACCCCTGTCAAGCACATTATGCTTCAGATATTTTTCAAAATGACTTGACATTTTTTCTGCGTGACATGTTTTGGGTTTGATACAGTGAAAACAGCTGGTTGCCTCCTGCTGCCTGGAAAATCCAGTGGTGGAGTAATGTTTAAGGCCCTTCACTTTCTTGAAGGATCTCTTTTTAAAAAGCTTCTAACAGACCTCATTGATGTCACATGCTGGTAGGAAGGCAGGAGGGAGGGTTTGGTAGGAAAGAAGAGTCTTTGCAGCTAGACCTGAGGTCCAGGCCCTGATTCTATTCCTGACTGCTCCTTTCCTCTCCCCCACCCAGGTCTTGGCCCTTTGACCTTGGGGATGTCATTAACTATATGCTCCTCCACTGTGAAGTGGGAAGGACTGCTGACCTCCCAGGGTTACCCTAACATGATAAGTAATCAGCCCAGTGACTTAAGGTCAGTAACCTGGAACAATGACCACCAGATAATAAGCTTGGTTCTGGCAGGGAACACATCTCAGGATTACTAGAATAGCAACAGAAAACACAAAACCTCCATGTGCATTTAAATTTTGGGTTTAAATCTGGTATCCTATATTTCATCTGGAAATTCTACCTTTTGCCCAGGTTAGACCTGGCTAACAGTTGTTATCTGAGAGTAACACTACATAGCTCCACTTTCATTTTTAAAAGTACCTTGATTTGAAGAGAACTAAATCCTTTCTCCAAGGCCCTGCCAAGCAGAGTGCCAGTCATATGAGAGGCCTGCCAAGAGCATCTTCACCAAGTCAAATGGCTACTTTCAGGATGGGAGACCCAAGGGAAGGACATGTAACCCAAGATGTTTGCTCATTTAAAAGCTACTTTTTAAAATTTGTTTTATGAAAAATTTTATGAGTCACCAGATATGCACTGATATCCATGAGTGAAGAGTTTCCTCACCTCTTACAATGCCAAATGACCAGTTTAAAAGAATTTCCATTTCATTCTGGGCTGACTACAGTGTATAAGTAAACAGATTATCCGCCCTGACAACAGAATATTGAGAAAGGGAGGGCGAAAAGAGGAGTAGAAGGAAGGAGGGACAAGACTGACGGACAGAAGAGGGAAAAGATATGGGGAAACGACCAAAAGTAAAAGAGGACACAAAAGTAGAAATAGTACAAGCACATTAATAGGGAGCTACATGGCATAATATCTTTGCATCAAAAAAGGATTTTCTGATTAAACAGAATGGAAAGAAATCAAAGGATAAGATTTTTGCAAACAGACATCACTGCTAACTGTGGTTACAAATTATTTTGTAAAACAGAAAAAAAAATAAAAAATGCATTTTTACACAAAAGGAACTATTAGGAATTCAGATTTGACAGTTGACAAATTCAGTTGTTCCTCAGGGGAAGACACAGCATCTACCCTCTATTTGCAGCACATACATTTCACTCCTCAACTGATTTCACTTCTGCACACTAATTGGGGCTGGTATTTATGATGGGTTAATGACAGAGCCAGTCAGGAATACTGAAACACTATCATTAATATCACCAGGGAAGAATAGCCCAGCAGGGATGTGCATCATAATTAATGTCACCTAAGAAATTATTTTCAATATTCAAAATAAGGGAAGAATTGGTGGTACATTTAATGTGAGAAACAAAAGCATTGTGTAATTGATTCCAAAATATCCCAAGCCGTTAAAAGGAATGGAAAAACAAATATTATGACAGACACGTAAGTGCAGTTTACCATGAAGATGGAAGGCTGAAAAAGATCAAAATTATTTGGAGCTATAAAAATTGTAGCACTTTTATGGTACTCTAGAAAAATTAATATAATTTATTTTTATTTATTTTTATGAGGTTCTCTCCTGGCTCTTTTTTCAGTTGAGGTAACACTGGTACACTATTTACAACACTGCATATGAACTTAGAGATACAGGGTCACAGGCTTCGTGGGTATGTTCCTACCCACACTCACCAACAGGGCAATAGTTCATGTGTCCCCTCCCCACTTCACTCTCCCCCTCCTGTAGCCTCAATTCTACAATCAGATTTCTAGAGCTGGGTATTACTTTGATTTTATCTGACCCTTTGTTTTAAATAAGAGTTTGATGCCTAGAGTACACTTATAAACAGCCTGTATCTTCGGAATACAAATAAGAATATGTTTAGCAGCTTCCACCTCCAACCTGCAGATCTAGGAGATCAACACTCCCCAGGCCTCTTGCTTGCTATAAGCCAGAGATCAGCATCTGTCTAAAAATGTATCCAGGATACACACCAGATAGTCTGTCCAATTAAGAGCATTCAACTACCATTTCACCCAACTAACTTCCCACATATCCTGAGGTAGCTGAGGTCTTCAAGACTCAGAACCTGCTAATTTTAACATTTGGATAAAATGTGAGTTCACAAGTAGCCTATGTGCCCATCTCCAGTTCAGGTGTGGACAGGGAAAACAGGTTCTCTCATTGAACCAGGTCTCCCACAGGTTTTACAAGGCAAAACTAAGAAATGCTTAGAGAGGAGATGCTGGTCCCTCACACATGCTCAAGATCTGACCAGGAACCTGGGACCTCAGAGGTGTTGCAATTCAGAGCCCATTCACTGAAACTACGGGACCACCAGCACTCTATCACCCCCCTCCTCCCATGAATGATAACAGAGGAGAGGTAAGAACTTTGGTTTACCTAGATGATAGAAGAAAACCCAAACCTACTCTGTCTTGGCCATTTCCGGTATCCTCAGGGTTATTCATGTGGGGATGGGTAGGAGAAGACAGGAATACTGATGGGAAATTCCAGAAAAGAAAATTCCAGAAATTTCAGAAAAAGAAGACAGGGATGCTGGTGAGAACCAAAGCAACAGAGTGGGAAGACACTTAAGCAATTTTGAGCCAGGTGCTGTAGCATTATCTCCCAGAGAACCCTAACTTGTAGCTCAGCAAAGTTAAATAACTTGCCCAAGAACTTGCCTGACTAATCAATGGTGGCATGGAGCTTTGAAAAGGGATCTTCCTCACTCTATATCTACAATGCTCCATTAACTGAGATTGCTTCAAGGAGAAGAAATCGCTTTGAGTAGCTTCCCCCTCCTCACCCTGCAACTTCAGGGTGAGCTCTGAACAAGCTAGATAGAATGCAGATATGTGGGGCAGTGGGGGATGCAGAGATGTGGGAAGACAAAGATGCAAGGATGCAGGAATGCAGGGATTCAGAGATGTGTGAATGGAGGCTCTCGTGATGTGGGGAGAGGGGGGAAATGCTAAGCAGAGGCAGCATGGAGAAATCCAAGTTCTTTGGCCCATAGATGACCAGAAACTGTGGGGGGTATGGTAGAGGCTGCTTCCTAGCTATTTGCTCCACCATCCAGAGTGCAGAGCCCACCTAGCGCCTGGCTCCATCTTCAGCATAGGAACCCCTGAACTTCAAGCAGAATTGTGCACCAGGAGGATAACAACCTAATCTGGTTCAGCAGCCATGTAGGGAAACCTTCCCTCAAAGAAGAGCAGATCCAGGAACTGTGTTTATCAAGAGGATACTTAGGGACCAAGGAGGAAGTAGTTGTTGCTCTCAGGACAAAACATCACAAACAGATTCCACACCTCTTTGAAAAGCAGGAAGTCCATGCTCTCATAAAGAGCATCTTTGGCTGTGTCAACATCAGAGTTCTTTGCTTTTCATGAAGTCAAGCTTTTCCTCCAATTGGGGTCCAAGGTTCTCAACAGCTCCCCACAACCCGGCCCAAGGGAGACACCATAAATTACTCTAACATAACGGGCTACAAAATTTCTAGGACCCAGTGTAAAAGGAAAAGCAGAGCAGGGCTCCTTGTTCAAATGTAAAGAATTTCAAGATGGCAACAGCAGAGTAAACTTACGGCCTTTCTGAACCTAGGGCTACATGTGCCTGTACAGGCCTACAGTGTCAGCCCTGGCCCGAATGCTCCAGGCAGCTCAGACAAAATGTCAGGTTCAGAGAGCTACAGAGTCCTCTCTCACATGGGCTAAGGGACTTCCTGCTACAGAAGGTAAATAGAGGCTTCTAGAAGCTCAGAACCTGTATGCAGGTCTACTCTTCAGAATCTGAAGGAGAAGATGGTAACACTGTAAGGCAGATAACAGTAACTGGTCACCAGTTTACATTCCTGTAACCACAGTCAACAAACATGCCACATACAACATGTTCAAGTCCAACACCAATTCAATACATATTTATTCATTGCAGGCCATGCCAGGTATAGGCCAGTGGCTAAGGATGCAGAGAGGGCAAGGCACATACAGTCTCTCACTTGATCTTCTCCAGAACCTATCAGGAAGGTGGGGTCCTGAGGTCTAATGAGAGAATGAAAAGGAACAGTTGTGTGTAGGCTCAGATCTTTGACTCCTAGCAGATATTAATGTGAACTTACCCACATTCATTTGTTCTCCCTTAAAAAAAAAAAGTTGAAACATTCAATTTTGATTATCTCCCTTAATTTCATTGTAAAAATCTAATGAACATCTCAGATAAGACTCATGTTCCTTTTGACACCACTGCAAATGCCTCCCCAGATGCTATCACCAAACCTTTTCCTATGTTAGCAGACATCTACAGAAACTCACTCAATAACATAGGATTGCCAACCCTTTTAACCCAAATGATATCATATTATACAAATACTGCTACATGCTGGCTTTGCTTTATAACTTAGTGGTATTTGTCCCAGGCATGGTCTTAGACATTGCCCAGAAATCTACTTCATTCCATTTCATTGTACTTAGAATCCCATGCCCTGACTATACTGCAGTCTGTCTAGCTTTTCCCACACAACTCAACATTTAGGCAGTTTGTCTGGTGTCCATGTGCTAGGGTTTGTTAGCAGATTTCAAGATACACAATTGCTGGCTCAGCAGGTCTGAGCATTTTTAGTTTCACAAGCTTCTACACAACTGACCTGCAATGTTACCAGTGACGTTCCATTTCCCCAGGCCTTATCAATAGCTCATATCATCATCATCTCCTTCTCCTTCTCCTCCTACCCCTTCTCCTTCTCCTCCTTCTCCTCCTGCTCCTCCTCCTCCTCCTCCCCCCTCCTCATCCTCCTCCTCCTCTTCATCATCATCATCATCATCATCATCATCATTATCATCATTCAACCTCCTCCTCAATTTGCCCACTAATGGGTGAAAATAGCATTTTATTGCTTTAATATACTTTTTCTTGGTCGCTAGTTTGATTGAGCATTTTTTTTTGGTCATGTAATTCCACTCCTGTTGACTGGTCTTTTGCATATTTTATTCTGCTTATCTGCACTAAATTGATATGAAGAAATTTTCATTGCATTATTTTTCTATTGATGAGAATTTAATTTCTCTGATACGAAGGCATTTTTATTACATTATTTTTCTATTGATGAGGAGAATTTGATTTCTCTAATAAACATTAGTACTTGTCTATTGTCAGCATTACAAATACTTTCCTACATGTCTCAAAGTTGGAAACACTTTCCTTAGACATCCCTCACATTCAATATTGGTACAAACCTAGAAACATCGCATTTGGAGTCTGTGGTATGGAAACTCCAATTTGCTCTTTGCTTTTGGAAATCTTTCAGTCTCACAGTTCATGAGATGCTGAGAATCACCATGAGGGATGATGCAGAAGGACCAGTATACCCCAGGGGATTTCTGACAATAATCATTACCAGGTTCAATTAACTGCTTTACAAAGGCAGGGCTTGTCTCTCTCTAGCCAGTGAACCCTGACATGCAGACACTATAATCAGAGGTAAAGAATAAATTAAAAGCACAGCTTCTCTGCCATGTGGATTAATGAGCCCTAATCATATTTTTTAAAACTATAAATAAATGATAACAACAAAGACAGTGGATGAAACTGGTGGTGATTCATAATACTCTTAGTAAGTTTGCTACCCATGCCACTAGAAACACAGCTAAGGACCTCTCTCTCACTCCAATAACTCTGGAACATCTTTTCTTCCATGATGGTCTGATATTTACCTCCCTAAATATCTCACTATCCTGGAATGGAAAGTGGCCCAGGGTTATATACTGCTCAGTGGCTTGAATCTTCTTTTCTCATATGTATTCATTAAATCTTTATCACCTACATGCCCCAGTTTCCAACCCTCAACATGATACCGTGCAGCAGGAAACAAGTTAACTCCACCAGAAAAGCAAATACACCAAATGGCAGCTACTACACACCAACCCATGAGTCCACATGAACTCTGGAAGAATGTATATCAATAATTTAAACCTACACTCCCAAGGAACCTAATGGCCCTCTTGTTCAAAGGTAGGTGTTACCTACTCTTTTTCCATTGTCAATCTGTTAAGCTTAAATATAATAGGGGAAAAAAGGAAGCAAAAGGAACCAAAGAGACAAAGACATGTCTGACTCACTGTATCAGGAACATCCAATTGTCTCTGTTTCCCTGCTCATTGCTGCAAGTCTCAGGGGAAAGAGTCTAGAATTTTCCCTTTGCAAAAGATCCCAGAATGAATGACTGTTTGCATGAATAAATATCCAAGGTCCTTGTATAGAAATGCTGCAGACTGCAGATGTCCCTGACCCCACCAACAAGTTCACTGATGATCATCTTGCCAAAAGTGCCTCTTAATTCACGTGAATTGTGAAGGATAACTTCAGAAAATACAGGGACAATTGCATCAAACACCACAGGAGACAATGCTGCAGCCTAATGGAGCAAGAAAACAGAAACACCACTCCATTGAACTAATTTATTTATTTTGTTGTTGTTTTATTTTATTTTAGTTCAGTTTATTGAGACTAGGTCTCGCTATGTTGCCTGGGGTAGTTCCAATCCAGGATCAGATCTGAGTCTCGCTACATTGCCCAGGGTGGGTTTTGAACCCACAGACTCAAGTGATTCCTAGCTTCGGCCTCCTTTCTTAGGCTGGGATTAAAGGCATGAGCCACTGTGCCCGGCCTCACTGAATTAATTTAACCTTGATAGTCTGCTTTCCAAATGTATGAAAATTTCCAATCACACCAGATCCAAGGAAGATCTAGTAATCAAATATGCATAAACAAGGGCTGCTTCCTGGGAAGCATATCTAAACACTGTTCATAGAGTTCATAGAAACAATATAATTTCTTATTCTAGTTCTATTGCACACTCCTGTGTGACCATGGGTAGTTTAACTTTTTGAGCATCAGTTTCACCATCCATGAAGTGGAGGCAGTTTAGGACCGAGAACACCAAACTGGTATGAGAATTAAATGTGACTGTCATGCTATGTGGCCTGACATAAAGTTTATGGCGAACCTTAAAATTCTGAGTCAAGATCCTGTAACACCTCCCAATAGTAACACTAGAAGATGTGATCCTCACTGAGGACATAACTGATATTCAAGGTAAAACTCATGGTTGAAGTGAGGAAATGTGAGACCTGTAACATTGAATTTAGATGGCTCTACACCAAAGAGAATTCTAGCGCTTTTTATCTGATCATTAGTGTTGTCTTTGAAAACTTAATGAATAAAGCCCCAGACTCTAGCCATTTGCCTATGTTAGGACAGCCTAAGAGCCTGGTAGTATCTCGGAAAATTAAATGGAAAAGCACAGTCCAGAAGCACCAGACTCCCAGTTCAAAGTCATTTTAAATTCAAAAGGTCTCAGGAAAATTTGCTATGTGGAGCCAAAAAGAAGCCTAGAATATAATAAATGGCTGGTACTTAATAATGAAGACAGAACGCTTAAGGCAATTATGAGAGAGGTTTCCTTTAATGCCATTAATGAAATTGGAATGGAATATAAAACATGTCTTAGCAGCAGTCTCTTGCCTGTGTTTCTCTTCTGACACATAAATGAACCCGTTGAAAACAACAAAACCAAAATGATAAAATGATCAGTAGCCAGCCAGTGCAACTGGCTGATGGTTAGGAAAGGCAATTGTTGCTGAACTTGCAGTCTGTTTACTTAGAAAGGGGTGTCTCACCACCTGTCATGCACACCCAGGAGAGTATAGCATTCTGTTCCTCAGAGCACATAAAATATTTAACCATGTGACCATCAGGGTCCCAAAGAGGCTAGACTGGCTCAGGTTCTGAGCCTGGGCAGTCCTTCTGCTTAGAAGTGACCCCCTGTTCTGCAAGAAGTACTGCATTTTGAGATGAACCTTCTTTTTATTCCTTCAGTTATTCAGTTTCCTTCAAATATTTATTCCCAGTTGTGTGTATAAACCCCAAATCAGTGCTGAGAAATAATAATGGCTGACATCTCATCAGAAATAATAAAGATCAGAACAGCATAGTGGCCCCTGCCTTACAGAATTCACAGTCCTCAAAGGAAACAGAGACTAAATATGTAATTAAAGATGTAATCATCTTCTTTGTATTTAGAGGATTGGTCAAAATAATGATAGTGATGATAATAATGGTAATGTCAAACCAAAATCATCCTTAGCACAAGACAGAGAGTTCAATACTCATGTAACTCAACGAGACCGTTAGCAGCCTAACATCCTCATAGGGAGAGTATCATAGTAAAAAAACTGTGACTCAAAAAAACTAAGACATTTGCCTTGGTCTCACCATTAAACAGGGGAAAGAAGTCAGAATTGAAATCCATGTCTGTCTGTTTTCAGATGACATTCTCTCAATAGCTACTATCTGCCACACCCAGAATGGTAATCAGTAAATATAAGCAAACATAATGAATCCTCTTGCACGGTTCCTTCTAATAAAAGATGCATTTTGACCAAACAAAAGCTGTGTGTAGTCCATCTATCCCTTGACCTCTGTCTCAAAACACCTATGAAGCTGCAATTCCTCCTCCTCCTTTTCAGTCTTGCTCCTTTTCATCAGAACCTCTGCAGTCAGTCTCTTGGAGGACAAGATAACAAAAGGCTTTAAATGCTAGAATGAAAAAAACTTCATGGTGGTTACATGGTCTCAGTCACCTGAAACTTTTTAAAATGAAAAATAAATTATGAATGTATTAATATGCATGACATAATCACTTCCAAAGTCAAAAGGCTTAATTTGGTCCAGAATTTTTTTAACTATAAAGCAAACAAAGGTTTGGAGTAAAATTAATTATTTCGGTTCCAGAGTTAAGTTCTTCAAATTAAACACACACATGCACATGCACACAGGCCCTCACACATACCTGTCCTTTTATATCATTCATATTACATTTATATTATTCATAAGAATCCCTTTCAATCTGATAAAATCACTTGTGGGGGAATCTGTGAATGATTCGATCAAGCAATTTTTCCTTGAAACTTACTTGCTTCAGTGTTCAAGTATTAAGTTCATAATATTTAGAGAAAGGAAAGAAAGAGGATTTTATTCTCAGAGATACTTCCATTAGGAAAATGGTATGTCTGTAGAAATAGCTGGATTCCTTAAAGAAAAAGCTTCTCTCTTGGAGAACAATCATTGTCAGGCTGTCCAAGTGAAAAATCACAGCCTCAGAAACTCAGATAATTCTAAATCAAAAAGGAAGATTGACCAGGCCTATTCCCTCTTTTACCTGAAGCAACATGAGGTCTGAAAGTAAACATGATTTTTCCAAAGCCAGGAAGCATTTAGCTCAAAGTTGAGGTCTCTGGCAAAGGACATGATGCTCCAAGAAAGATAACTGTTTCTTTCCCACCACCATTAACAACAACCAGCATTTGGATGAAGAAAATCAGCAAAAGGTAGTTTGAAAGAAACAATTATTGAAGAAGTTCCAAATATGGTGAGAATTTTCAAAGATCTTAGTAAACTCCAAATATAATAAAAAGAAAATCACAGCTAGTAACATATTTAAGTTATCACACTGTATAGTAGACTGAAAATCAAAGATAAGGAGAATATTCTTGAGAGCAGCAGAGAATAAAATGACTCACTATATACAAAGAAACAAAGATAACAATGATGGCTGACATCTCATCAGAAATATTAAAGATCAGAACAGAATAATATTATATTTTCAAAGTGCTAAGAGAAAAAAATAAACTGTCAAGTGAAAATTCTATATCCAACAAAAATGAGAATGTTACAAAGATATTTTTAGATAAATGAAAGCTTGAAAGAAGTTGTTGCTACCCAATCTACAGTTTTTTAAAAAATGCTAAAATAAGTTCTTTAGAAGAAATGAGAATATGTAGAAACTCAAATCTATAAGAAGGAATGAAAGTGCCAGAAATGGTAAATGTGTAGTAAATATATTATTGTTTCTTATCTGTTTTTTAGGAGATGGCTTTTTAAAAACAAAACAAAATGAAAAAAACATTTGATGATGCATTTATAACACATATGAATTCAAATATATGACAATACTACAAAAGATGGCAGTAGAGAGAATCATACTGTTGTGAGGTTCCTAAGTTGCAGGTGAAAGGGTATGTCACATACAACATTAACTCCAGATATGCTGTAGACTTGAGGATACTTACTATAGTCCTTAGAGTAACAACCACAGAAATTTAAAAGTTTAAAAGTTAGATTAGAACTTTTTCTGGAAGCTAAGGGTCACCTCACAGTATGGAGAAAGTCACACAATTAGAAGAGAGCCTGACAGGTCCTGAGTTCTGAATACATAAGCACGAATGGACACAACATAAAATTAAGACTAGGAAGGGATAAGAAATCATGAGAGGAGAAAAATGAAGAATCATTAGAGTTCAAAGGTGAAAGCAATTGTTTTATGGAAAGCAGATAAAATCAGTTTAGCTTACATTATGGAAATAAAGTTAACATGGATTCCCTGTATTTGGAGAGATTTTTTTCTAGCCACAGGGAAGGAGAACTTAAGACTCCAGCTTAATCACACTCATTCTTTGGGGCTCTGCTCTGAAGTCCCATTTTGGGGCTCTGCTCTGAAGTCTCTTGAACTCCCAATCTAGGCTGAGTCCTCTTGGAATAACAGCACTGTAAAAATACCACCTCTCTTTCTTTCTTATCATGGTTAAAATTTTATCATTACTTATATCATTATGTCTTTAACACATGTCACTTCCACTCAAGATGTGCTCCATGAGGACAAGGACAACATCTGCCATGCAAGTGGCCATGTCCCAGGACAGTGCCTGACACCAAGGAAGTCACGGGTAACTATTCATTGAATGAATCCCAGCACACAAGGATGGCTGAGATCCTAGAAATCATCTCAATACCACGAGGGTGTCATTTTACATGAGCATAAAGGTCATTTTAGATGAGGAAAACAGTCACACCATGAGAGCTTCAAGCTCTGGAAGTGGTACAGCTGGGACTAGAACTCTGGAATCTAAATTTCCAGACCTCTAGGCCAAAAGTCTCTCTACGGACTCAAGCTGAGGTTCCACCTGCTGCTCCTTCTTCCACTCTCATATGGGGGTCTTGAGCTGACATGCTACTCCCAAACAATTAATTAACACAAAGCTCAAAGTCATGACACTGGCTTCACAAAAAGTTATAGTGTTCTAACCAAATAAAAAACCTGCAATGTGTGTGCATAACAACTGAGGAAGGACTTTGATTTAAAACACTTCCGCTTATAAGATTCCTCAGAAAGGAAGTAACATGAGTCTTCTGACTAAATCACATGTGATGAATTATAACTAAGAAGCATCTAATGTAAGACCCTAAAATGTAGAAGACTAACTGACCCTTGCTGCCAAGCTGATAACTATGGGGGGAAAAATGATCTGGCTCTGATATGTTAGGGGGGGAAAAAGGCACTTATTTTAATATACAGAGTGTGAGCTTTCCTGTTCTTTTCATTTATTTCTCCTATAGATGTAACCCCTATCTTTCTTGCTTACTGCCAAAATTCAGTAAGTTATCTCTGTGTATAAAACCCATTTCAGCTGTGGAGCTCAGCTCTCTCCACTCCCCCTCCCTCAGTCAGGAAGGAGCTCAACAGCTTACTCGGTCCAAGTGGACAAGGAAGAAGAGGGGTTGACAATGAAATGTGAATTCGTTGAAAACTCCCGTGAGGACAGTGATTTCATCCACTCAGGATGTACTTCTAGTAAACCCGTGCTTCGCTCTCCTTCACAACACAGAGTTGCTCCCCAAGGCAAACGCCTCTCTTGCCAGCAGGGAAATGCTGACAGAGAAAAGGACAGCTCGGCTGGCTCTGTTGTTTGCTGCTCCATTGCCCTTTCTAATCCCTTCCAAGAAAGGCTTTCTTCTTACAGTGGATGATGTTAGACCTTAGAACAGATGCCAAGGCTCCAAACTCATTGCTCTCTGCTCCCCCAGGTCTCCTTCTAAGCCACCTCCCCCCAACCCTGCCTTTGTAACAGACCAAGGCCAGGAGGTGGAGGAAGCTGCTCCAGCAAGTCCTGTGTCTCAGAAATGCCCCCTCAGCAGTCTTTGCTTGGAAATGAGGCCACTGTGTTTGTAAGCCGGGCACTGTGCTGAGTGATGACCAGGAGGCCCATTCAGAGCCCTCTTCACAGTCACGCTTTGCTGTCCCTCCCAGTGTCTCCAGACCTTTTGAAGACGATTAGTACCAAACAAAAACCAAAAATTATTATAGAAAACTTTGTAATGGAAAAAGCTTCTGCAGGATACGATACACTTTTCAAAACCACAATTCTGTCCCGTCCCGTCTCCCCCACCCCCCACCCCCGGCTGTGCACCAGCTCTGTGCAATTGGCACTTATTTGAGACAGCTTTCAAAGAAAATATGTTTGTGGTTCAAAGATAAGCGGGTTTTTAGTAAACTGTCAAAAGGATTTTTTCTTCTTCTTTGCTGCCAGTGGAAAAACTGAAAATAGCATAAGGGAAGAAGGCATTCTCTCTTATTTATACAAGTGTATAGATAGCCTCAGTTTACTGGGAATTTATCAATGACTACGATAGTCCTGGAAGATCCTAGAGACCACCCACCACCCTGTCTCCAACTTAGATTGAGTTTACCATCAAAATAACAAGGGTGAGATACTAAAGAAATCATAGGTGATAGTAAAAATAGTTTTTCAAGCTGTTTTTATTAAAAATGTCAAACTCATGTGCTTTATGTTAAGAATCTATGAAAATTCAAAACATAAAATTTTAAAAGTGCCATTTTAAAAGGCCTTATTTGCATCGTGATAACTGAAAATTGCCCTATTGGAGGCATGAGAGAATAAAGAATAAAACCAAGAGGTCATCTAGAATTCAGAGGCCACTATCATGGGACTAAAATGCTGACAATAAAAGAGGTGTGAAATTCCTTTAGTAAGTATTGATGATTCTACCAATGAAAAATCAGATCTTCACTTTTAAAGCATGTGAATGGCACAAAGGTAAGGAAAATCCAATCTAAAGTGAAAGAAAGGGCAGATTCAAGATTTCTTTCCTATTTGGGGAAAATTGGAGCTTTTTAAAAAAGTCTATGTCGAAGCTACACAGTTTAGAAATTTTCACCAACACGTCACTTATTTTTCTCTATGCAAACAAACTCCACACTCCTCTCTGTTCTTCTTGAACAAATAATGCAGGGACCTCCTTGGCATTATTCACAGTGAGCAGATGGTAGCCTGAATTTTTTTTTTGATAAAAAACAATCCGCTGGCAGAGGTTGCTGAGAGGTCAGTGGAACCCAGATTAACAATTGATCAGCTCTAATGGACCGTCAGAGCAATAAACTCTGAGCCTACACACAGATCTACTACCCCAGTAACAGCAACAGAGCTGACACTCAAGCTGTTAACAGACTTGTACTTAGAGCATCGAAGCTTCACCACTTCAAAACCTCCACCTAAGCACATATACATTCCACAGTGCACTTCCATTTTCCCAATGGTCTCTCTTTTACAGGTTTCCGCAAAATACACATGGTTTACTCTGACGCAATTTCACTGAAGTCTAAGGTTCAGATAGTGAGTGACTTTGTTATATTGACAGATTACTTCAACATCTACTCCTGTGTTGAGTCGACAGCTGTAGTCTCTGATATTTCTCATCCAGAACAAATGATGGGGGAGGAAAAATTCAGCTCTCTTCCTTTGTTCCCAAGAGAACAATAAAATCACAACACTCTGAGATTTGTTTTTTCAGTTCCTTTTTTTTTTTTTTTTGAGAGATCTGATGTTGCATTTGTGTTTACAGCCCCATATTTGACGAGGGGATCTGTTGTGCTCCACCAGAATCTTATTGTAAAGCTTCAGTAATAGGGAGTTGGAGCACTCCTGAAGATAGCAATAGCTTCAAACACAAAAGAATGGCTCTAGATTAGTTGAACTAAACCACAAAACATTTTTCCTTTACTGAAGTGTGAATAATCCCCTAAAATCAATTGATTCATTCCCAACCTTGCCCACCTACCTTTTGTGGACAACTGATTGCAGGATAACACTGACTATATGAGCTATAAACACCAGATTTTCCAAAATAATCCCGACTGCCAATAATATTTTTCACTTCCCTACAAAAACTCACTTCTTCCTTTTGAGCCAATGGATACAAATGATTAGCCCATAAAAAAATTTAAGAACAAGGGCATTCTCTAACATAAGCACAAAACAAGGGTCCAAATGGGGAATTTTTTTTAAAGTGGGGAATTTTGCTACTCATACACTATTAGTAATCATGCATTTGAGAGATTAACTATTTGTTTCTGGCTCAGGACCCAACTTTGACTCCCACCTTGGATGTACCTGTCACCTTTACTGTCCTTTCATCAGGAACAATCCTCATGTCTTTTTTCCTGTTTCTTATCTTTTTTGGCTGTGACTATTTAAGTAGCATAGGTTTGTAACATTATATTGATTTCAGATGAGCATCCTTATAAATGAACATCTTCAGATACTTAACCTTTGCTGCAGAAAGTCTAGTTTCCATTCATCACCATAAAATTGCCCTCATCTGGCCGGGCACGGTGGCTTGTGCCTGTAAGCTTCAGCCTATGAAGTGGCCAGGGCTGGAGATCATGGTTCGAGTCCCAACTGGGACCCGTAGTGAGACCTAGTTCCAAAAAAATAGCTGGGCATGGTAGTGCACGCCTGTAACCCCAGCTACCTGGGAAGCTAAGGCTGGGGACTGCTTAAGGCTGGGGACTGCTTGAGTCTGGGGTACCCCGGGCAACGAGAGCCTGTGGTTCCACGGGCAAAAATAGCGAGACCTAGTCTCAAAAAAAAAAAAAATTGCCCATATCTACCTGATATACACACCTTTCCCTTCCAGTATCCACTGCTTGGTAGAGTCTAAGAGTTTTTTATGTTTCATTTGTTCATCCTTTTGTTTTGTTTATCTACCACATCTGAGTGAAACCAAGTAGTATTTGCTTTCTCCGTGTGACTTAGTTCAGTTAGCATAATAGTCTCTCGATCCAACCATCCATTTGCTATAAATGCCAGGATTTCATCACTTCCTAAACAGCTGAGTAGTATTCCACTGCATGTATGTATCTATTCCACATCTATTTTGTCAACCTTGCCATTTTTGAGGATGGGTCCAGTTAATTATTTTGTAGAATGTTCTTCAATCAAAATTTCTCTGATACTTCATCATCATTAAATTCAAGTGACACATTTTGGGCAAGAATTCTACACAGATGACACTGTGAACTTTCTGGTCATCCCATCTGGAGGCACTTGATGTCATTTTGTCTCATTACTGACGATTTTAACTGTGATTACCTGTATAAGGTGGTATCTGCCAGGTTTCTCTATTAAAAAGAAAGTTGTTATTTTCCCTTTGTGATTAATAAGTAATTTGAGGGTAGATATTTCAACAATGTCTTTGTGAAACTTTTATGTACTAATTTTAGCAGCCACTGAAGATTCCTTCCTGAAATAATTATTGCCATTGTTTTCTAACTATAAGAGCTCTCCCTTTTTACTGTTTATATTTATCTAACTATCAGCTTGTTTATTGCCAGAGTCAATTCATGAACACTTATATATTATTCACCATTATAATGTAATTTAAGTTGATTTGAGTTGACTTTCTGCCATTTACAACCAGAATATTTCTGAAAAGACTTTGGGAACTCCCAAGGAGAGAGAGGCAGTTTCCTTTCGCAACACATTCAAGAGTTCTTACAAACTTCACACCTACAAAGGTGCTTTCTGCTGTTTCCACTAAATTCTGCTGGCCCTCTCCAGGAATGCAAGCTCCCTGAAAAGGAGGCATATGAAAACAAATGTAGTCAGTAAACCATCTTTGGATCTTCCTGGACCTGCCACACAGGTGTGGTTTTGGAAAGGCAAGGTTCTTGCTTATACCAGCTGATTCCTCTGCTCTTTCTCTTACAGCTTGGCTCAAAGAGCTGGACCAGTGTCCCAGCACCTGTCCATGTTTTCAACACTGCCCAGTGCTCCTCCACACCCCCAGGAACCTCTTCTACTTGGCTACAGCCCTGACTTTCTTGGTGTATATGGTAGCTGTTTTGCCTTATAATGCCTCTCAGATAGTGTACGTAATACTTTGTTTCCCCTCTAGACTGTTCCTTCACCCTTCTCCATCCACATCCATGCTCAGGAGACTGAAAAATTCCTGACTGAAGTCTTCTGCTCAGGAAACTGAAAAACCCACAACAGCAATGGTGAGTACAACAGATCAGATGATTAGAGATTGTTAATGGAGTGTCATCCCCCCAAATTCCATTCTTGTCAACTCACCATGGGTTGCTGCACCCTTCTCTCAGATACCATTTCCACAATGTTACTCTCCCTGAGTTCTGGCAACTATTCCCTTTGCTCTCCTTCCTTCAGACTACAAGTGTGGCTTGTGCTGGGATTCAACATCATCTTGATTTCTCTTTCTATACATTCATAAATATTCCATTTAATAAACTGTCCTCAATTACCCTGTGTGTGCATTCTTTTATCCACAGGTAAGAAATCAATCAAAATGGGAGTGATGGTAAAAGGAACCTCCATGAAACTGAGACAGAATCAAAGGCTATCTTTGGTATCACCATAATTTTTTGTGCTTAAAGACTGATGTATGCCTTTATATTTTCATATCAATTAAGACATAGAAAAATGAATATTATTTCTTAATCATGACCCCATGCCACTAAAAGACATATATTCTAGTAAAGTGCACACAAGAAACCTTCAAGTGCTCACTTGTTATGTTTTCACTATTAATATATATAAGGCAACATCAAAATACTTCTCAACCATATTCAGGTTCACCATGATTAGATAAAAGATTCATTGCAGGAAATTTATCAAGCATATATTTAAACCCCATGTCTGTGAATGATTTTATTTTCAAATATAATTAACAGTCAGTTCAAGTTTAGATCCTCCACAACATTGCTTTCAGTCACTTAACATGCAGCCAGGGGAGTGAGATTTGGACATATTCTGTCATCTGTTTTATCAATTCATCGTTAAGAGGTTTGATGAGCGTCAGATTTACTTCCCTAGAACTGAGGAGGGGAGAGTTCATCGAAATCTGGTGCATGCATATAAGAGTGTATTATCCCTCTTTTAACTGGCATAGTCCAATGTGGCTAAGAACAGACGTCATGGTTTGTCAAGAAATAAGCACATCCATTTCAACTCTGTGCCATCCTCTCAAAAGCATTTATCTGCAACCACTGAAACCTGGATTCCTGGTATACATATTGTTTCTCTTTTTATAACAAACACACAAAATATTTAACTCAAACCACAATCAGTTACCTGCAAGTCTGCATCAAATTCATGCTTCAGATGTGCTTCTTCTGCAGCCTCCACAAGACGCTGAAAAGACAAAGCAACAAGAAGGATCAGAAGTTTGGTCTAAACCACATCTCAATAATGTGAAAAGACTGATTTTCCTCCATTGCCCCCAAAAAGACAAATTAGACCATGGCATGCTACATTGATTGGGTTGGTGCCTTTGTTCCCATGAAACTGAAAATAATAATATCAATGTCAATATCTGGTTTTCATCTTCATCATTCAATCATAATTCTTCCAGCAAATATGTTTATAAATGCACACAGATTCCAGTCCATGTATGTGTGTGTTACCATTTTTCGAAATGTCATGGTGAAAAATTTTCATAACAACTCAAAGACACTGACCCTTGAGATCTGAAATGAATTCCAAAACCTATCTAGAAAATCACATTCCTTAAGTATAGAAGGTTCTTAATCAAGATTTATTGAATTGAATTGACTTCAACTCTAAGTAGGCTAGCTTTCTCCCCCAATGGTTTGGAAAAGACTACTTATTTTAATTCCCACAATCACTCAAGGTTAAGACTTTCTACAACCACTTTTAGTATGTAATTACCAGGTGACAGGTATTTGAATTTTATGGTACATCAATGCCATTTTGACAATCTGCTTCCCAATAAGAAAATCACTAAAATTAAATCAATGAGCAGTACTCATAAATATGTCACTCTTTTATTCTTCTTAGCCAACAAAATTCAACCAATTCATATTCCTATGAAAACAACTTCATGAAATTCACTTAAAGACAATTAGTCAACTATCAAAATCATTTTTATTTTAATCTAAATTTGCCAACAATAAATTACTTCCGACCATGAAAATAAAGGATATTTAGAAGAAATGTAGAGAATATTGCAGGAAACTTATCTAGTGAAATAATATTTCAGTGAAATTTCATTGGACTATAAGCAAAATCTTTAGATCTAAGTAAAAATTCAATCATTTGTATTCTTCCCATGGCTATTCTTGCAGCCTATCCTTTAACTTGCTTTTCCTTGGCATCACACAGACCTGAGTCTAACAGGCATTGTGTGAAAAATAATGACATTAGTCTTAATCTCTAAATGATGGCAAATCAACATAAAAATATTCCATAGGCAATTGCTAAATAGAGACAGAAATAAAGAGGCTGAAATATATTTGAGTACTATCTGGTACTGGTATAGAACACTAAGCCTCTTTCTCCACAAGACACACAAAGAAAGAAGTAGGCCAGCCAGAAACAATGCTGCCTATAGACAGGAATCTGGAAGGAGTGGCAAATCCAGCTCCCCATGGTCTCTTCAGATGGTCTGGGAGCACATTCTCCTTCTCTGGTCAATTAAATAACAGACAGACACCAGGAGAAGATTGTAAGACCAGAGCCAGAAGACCCAGTTCTTGTTCTAATTCTAGCCTCAATAAAACTACAACTGAGAGATCTTGGGCAAGTGTACCTGAACCCCAAAGACATGTAAGGGTGACCCCAGAGTAGCAGTGCAGTCCCACTGGCAGCATCAGATTCACCCAAGAAGCTAAAAATACACACTCCCAGGCCCAGGTCCAGTCCGACACATTTCTTATTTCCATATTTTTCCCCCTCATGCTGTTTACTAAAAAGCTTTATGAAATGTGATCTTACCAAAAAAAAAAAATTAGTCAATTGGAAACTATGCAGAATAGCTGTTGGATATAAAGCAAAAAAGTGCTAGGGTAAAGGACTCTTGGAAAGACCATGAAAACAGGCAGCTGCCACTGTTTTACCCCACCTGCTCATGGGGACCAAAGGGAGACACAATCCATTTTGGGAAAAGTTTCAAGGGAAAAAAACCCAAACAAGCTCAGTTCTTATTCACAACAGTAATAACAGACAGCATATCAATGACTGTGTATCTTTGAAAAGAACAAAGCATAGTTGATTTTTCTTTTGAAGCATTCTGATAAAGATAAGAGTTAAAAGATATGTTACTTAAGAAGGATATCATGTGTCATAAATTTACCTAACATGGAATCCTCAGGACAGTGCTTCAACTGCTAATAAAGGAAAAGTAAATCAAATCATCATTTAACAAAGTCAAGACCACTTAGCTTCAACTCTAATGTTTGCCAGTAGTATATAACAGTCCATAATATCTCATTTTAGGAAAAAAAAAACTCTTCTCTTTAAGTCAAATTTAGTGTGCTTCAAAAGTAAGTTTGATTATCAGTTATAGGTATAAAAAATTAATTTGAATTTGCTAATATTTTAGTTATTATCTGAGGAACTTCTGAGCTGGAGGAAACTGCTGCTCTGTTGTATCTATTAGAAAGGAAGTGTGCTTTTAATAATAATAAGTTAATTTTCTCTTGTATGAATTCCCCTTTTGGATGTGCAGATGGGATTACAGAATTGTGAATGTGCTTTTTAATTAAAACTGAACACCGAAAATAAAAATGGCTTTGCAGAACAGTATTCAAAACTGAGCTTCAAGGTAAGGGAAAGCTGCAGTTTTGTGTGCAATAACCTTCTTTCTTTCATTTTAATAAAGCATTTCCTTACTCAATAAAAATAATATACCACATATATATATATATATATATATGTCCTATTCTTGGAACAAAGCCCATACAAGCAAAAAAAAAAAAACTATAATTCATGAGTTGGTATACATTTCATTAACTTCCTATATTCCTAAATAAGTCTTCCATTTTAGCTAAATAGATATAAACAAAAGGTATCCTTATTTGAAAAAAAAAATTCTAGAAGTCATGGATCATGAATAGTATTTATAGTTGTGGGAAGGCAAAACTGCCAAAGGGAACAGCTGGGATATTAAAGCATTTCATTTAAAATCACATCTTATTTCCTGTTACAATGACCCCATATATAATCTGTACAACAGTACAGAATGCACAGTCTCCCATCTTCTCCCCCAAAACACTTAAATCAAGGGTTAAAGAGATCAAAGAGGTCAAACTTTCTGTCATGGTCCAGAAAGGGAAAACATCAGAAGAAGACAATGATTTTGTTGTTCTTCTACTTGTGTTTCATTTGTTGTTGTTGTTGCTGTTCCTGGACATTTTGACTTAACAGGATAAAAGACAGCAAGAAATGTGCAGTGAGAGGTGGGAGAGGTCATGAAAAATGTGATTGTACAACCAAAGTATCTTACCACTGAACGCCCACCAAGCTATCAGGGTGAGCAAATCATCTACAAATGAAAAACACTAGGGACCAGGGGCAGTACGGGAATTTAAAAAAAAAGCAGAAATACAAAAACTATATTGAGTAGCAAAGAAAAATATTATTTTTATTTTTCATGTCAAAGCTAGAATGTTTTGGCTTATAAATGCTGTTATAATGGGATTGCAGAATTTAGGGGCAATTACAAAGCACTTAACATGGTTAGTGGTGTTGACTGAATGCTTGGCAACAACATATCTGAGACTCATGCTAGGCTTTTATTGACATCTTTTCTGGTGCGAATACACAACTCTTGCTCAAATAAAATTTAAGGTCAACTGAGCGCTTTCAAAGGAAAGTATAATCATTAATATGGAGCTGGGCTACACTGATGATTAACTTGCCACTAGTTATGGAATTATCAATAATAACAGAATGAGCGATCACTTGATTCTTCTTTCAAATCAACAGGAATTAAATGTGTAGAAAAACAACATAACAGAGTTATCAAAGGGAAGGAACCATTACCATCTTGACCACATTCAGTATAGCATGTTTACTTTCATCTCACCTAGACACAGTGGCTTTTGTTTTAAGGATTAGCATCCGATGGAATAAGAGTTACCTTTTGCCAATCAGCGTGGACCTGCACAGATGCTATGCCAGCTCCATATTATGTGGCAGAGCTTGAACTCTACATGCTGTCTACAGTGGTGAGGGCAGAAGAAACCCAGCTCTTCTCTGATGCTTCCAACCATCAATCCCAGAAATATGAAAAACATTTAACATCTATCTTCATTAAAAACTGTCAGCATGTGAAGAGATGTTCTCAAGAATCTGAAAAAAATGAATTGATGTGACCCCAAGACCAATTTCAAATATGCCTCTCTTTCATCAAGGGTAGGCAGCTACCCATTTAAGACCCATTACATTAAAATGTTTTTAAAGTTTCCACTTACACTTTCATTCCTTCTTTGCTTAGGATAAAATTTTTGTCACTGTAACAATACAGATTACTCTTAGTTGCTTCTGTAACTACAGTAATCAGAAGACTATTTCCTAAAGTGTGGGATTTCTACCACTAGGGAACCATGATAGAAGAGATGGTTTACAGAAGGGTAAGGGACAAACACAAGTAAAATAGCTACTTCAGTATAAAGAGAAAAGTGACAAGGAAAGCTACCAGTAGACCAGAACACTTCCCAGAAATGACATCAAGGGAGAAGAGTGGCTTTTCTAGAAGAAGCAAAGGTGCTTAAAAGGTGTTCCAGCCTATGGGAATATTGCAAACAAATTTTTGGAGGCAATAAAATGTTCAGAAAGCAGCTAGATGTCAGACATAAATAAAGGCCACATCAAAAAATGAGCATCAAGGAAAAAAAAAAAAAACACTTGGAGTCATACTTGTGAACTTAATAATATTCAGTAATCCTTATTGATACAAATATTTTTACTTTTCAAGTCCAATAGAAATGACACATATAAATCATCAACTATCAAGATGATCATTCTTTAGAGAAAAACAGCTTTTAAGGAGCCTTCATTATTTCTTTGTCCCTGTGGAAGAAATAAGCTTTGTTGCACATGAATGAACATTTTGTATAAAATGACCTTCTGCCTGAAAACTGCAAAGATTGCCTCTGCTTTAAAAATGGCAAACATTTCAAAGTGGATTATAAAAGCTAATCTATAAAGTTTCCAGAGAGAGCAGGTAAAGGAACAATAGAACAAACATATCTTGTGTGTATGCAGGGAGCTCTCCTCCCTTCCTCCTCTCCTCCTCCTTCTCTCATTCTGATCGCATAAGGTTACACCAGCCCTTTACAAAACAAAATAAGCCTAGAGTTTACATCAGAATACAGGGCCACAATCAATAGCAAATTACCTTTGTTTCCACAAGAGACACCTGTCATCAATTTGAGGCTGATTAAATTAATACCTGTTATCAACATGAATGACCAATTTCCAAACGAAGCCATCTCATTCTACAGCTAGGGCTGCATTTGCCAAAGTGCATCATTTGCAAAGCTGTTGGAGATACTGGAACAGCCAAACTTTGCTCAAAGGGCTGTTCAAGGGCCAAGCCAGCTGGGTAGGAGGTGAGAGGAGAAGGCAACCTTATATTTCAGTCCAGGTATTTTTTCTCAACTGGTTCAGAACTTTAAAGAATGTTTTTTGACTTGTTTTGCCCTCCTGGAAAGAGTTTAGCATTGACTATAAAAACCAAGGATATTTAATCATAAGACTCATAGCCCAGGACCCATCAGTTCCACTATGACCATTTTCATTAACTTGCAAAGGAGATGGCTTAGGATGAAAGGGGGAATGGCATTATAACCATTTGAGGATAAACATGTACTTTCCGCAATGGAAACCACCTATTAAGAGGTTTCTGATAGCAGTGAATAAAATATGTTGCAGCCCTTAGTTTTATTCTTTTCAGGGCTTACTCAGGGGAATTGGTAACCCACAATAGCAAAACATTGAAGGTGCTAGCTAAGGAAGCCAGGATGGGGTGAGATGGGGTGGGATGGGATGGGATGGGATGGGGTAGGGTGGGATGGAGCAGGGTGGGTGGCTGAGATGAGATGAGATGAAGTTCGATAAGATAAAATGCAGCCAAGTTAACAAGGAATTAATCCTGATGAGAAAGTCTGTCCTGCAGTTTTCCTGATTGTAGCAGCAAGTATTCATCACTTCTGCTCAATTTAGTTTAAAAAGTATTTGTTGAGAATCTATTTAGTAACCAGAACAGCACAAAGAACTAAGTGGGACACCAAGAAACTGATGGCTTAGTCTTGGCACTTAAGAATCCGTTGTTATCATAAATATTGTGTTCCCATAGAATAAGAACTGGTTTCAGAGGTCAAACACCTGGGTTTGAATCTAAGTTGTCCTTGTCACTAGCTTCTTGACTCTAGAAAAATCTTAACTTCCTTGAGTCTTGGGTTTCTTATTTGATGAACTGAAAAACATCATCTCTGTTCTATACCTCAGCATGTGATTTTATGAGAATGCAAGCATAAAAAATTTCCTAAAAGAGTCCACACAAATATAAGCTATTATTTTGATGGGGCTGGGGAAGAAACAAGATTTTCAGGCATAACACAGCTTGATTAGAACAGGGAAACTTCAGAGTCTATGCCTCCCATGGTTGGCCCTCATATGGGGAGAACTTGGAACAGTTCACAGTTACATGGAGGTTATGTGAAAGTTAATTCCACTGCCAATGAAAGGACTCCAAACCTTGTGTTCTGCAACACAGGGCTGTGCACCTGCTCCTTAAGGACTGATTTTCAGAATCTACCACTCTCTTTTTCAGCTTCCACTGAAATCACAAAATCTGTGATCAGTGATGCTGAAAATGGAATGAGGCAAAGGCCTTTATCAAAAGGTTTGACTGATGTCCTCAAAATGGCACAAACACAGAAATCAAGTTGTTTGCCAAAGCAAGCTCCTTTGACAGATGGCACCAATGAGACATCAGACAGGACGGTGAGTGTAGCAGGCACCTCCAATCTTCTGGACCCCCTTTCTCCTTGAAATTAAAAAGAAATGTGGAATCATTTCTCTGTCCATTCAGAATTTACATACTAAAAAGGGATTTTTATAGAAACTTGATTCAGGGGAAAAGTAGTTCCAAATCCCTTTTCCTTCTTCCTCCCATCCCTCCATCCATCCATCCATCCATCCATCCATCCATCCATCCATCCATCCATCCATCCATCCATCCAGTCAGTCAATCAGACAGCAAGTCAGCCAAATGTTTACCAGGCAATTTCAGTTAGGAGTCTGAGGTTGGAGTGAACTTACCATGTTAGTACAGAGAGCTCTGGGGTAAAATATCCTGACTTTGTGTCCCTGGTCAAACTACCTCATGAGACTATGCTTGGCAAAATTCTTGGTGGCTGAGTGGTTACACATGTGAGAATTATGCTAAAGGCTTAGGCCATGATGAGGACTGACACACTCACAGAGGTTCTTAGATGTCTAACCCTCCTCATCATCCATTCTCAACTCAAGTGATTCTTCCTCCGAGACACCATCCCTACCTCATCTCCTATAAAACAGTAACTTGCTCTTTGTCTAAAATAGCATTGAATTAATGGCCAATGCTCAAAATACAGATGTTAGACAAATTTAATAACATTTATTATGTGCCCTACTGTGTGCCAGGCACAGTGTTTGATTGGGAATATGAAATGTATAAGATGCAGCTCCTTCCCTAGAGGATGTTACAGTGTAGACACCACAATTTTATCACAAATCAATGAGATAAATAATCTAGAAGGATGAAACAAAGGATACATTGTTGTTCCCCCCCCCCCCAGGGGTCAACTCACCTGTGAGGGACTAGTCATAAGGGTATAAGGAGATTTCTCACTTATAATGAGCTCTGAAGGACAAGATTTAGCCTGGAGAAAACAGAGATAGGAAATTCTAGGATGAGGAAACTGCATGTGCAAGGCCCTAAAGCAAATGAAAACAGGCTAATTCAGCAACAAGGAGCTCAGAATATGTGAACACCTAGAGTCAGGTGGTGGGGGTGGGAGAAAGGAGGCTGCAGAGTTCAAAGCACTACTGTAGCTATCTGGGTTTTAAAAAAATTATCAAAAAGTGACTCAAGAGAGTAAGAAAAAGGTTACACAGGAGGCAAATGAAAGCTATTTAGGAAAGAATTAACAAGACTTAGAGGTCAATAGGACAGAGAACAAGGACAAAGGCAGAACAAGGGTACTGGCTTGGTGTTCTTTATCTCTACACAATGTTTCCCCCCCTCCCTTGGGCTGACAGGCAGAAATGTCAGAGGGAATGGAGCACAGGAGGAACATTGGGGAAAGAAGGGGAGGCAGATGTTGCAAAATATCACAGTAAGACCAAATCATGCAAAGACAGAAAATCAGAGATGAAGTATATGTGCCTGTTAATTCTCAGTGCCATCTAAGCTGTCTCCCTCTGTGGCAGGGCCTGCAAGTTTGCAAATTATATGTTCCAGATTTCCTTGCCAACAGGACTTCAGATTGATTCTTGATAGATTAGCAAAGCAAAAAAATGGGCAATACCAATGTTTTCCAGCTGAAATTCTGAGCGGCTGTGTGCGCATTTGCAGATGGCAGGTATCTTCTGCTGGTGCCATGCAGATACCCATCCTGATAATGAGCCTCTGGGACTACAGACATCTGAGGCCACTGCTGACAACTCCCTGTGACTATGGCTCTTGCCTAAATGTACGAATTTGGAAGACACTTCCCTGACCCTCATATTCCAGTTCTTCCAACTATCGAGTGACTTTTTAATTCCCTAAAGGATTTTCCTCCTGATCAAATACAACTGGGTGGATCAGAGGGTGATTGTATGAAAACCACTTTATATCAGAGGAAAGGGCAAAGGTACAGAAAAGTGTAAGGAGTGAAAATCTGTGGATACAAATCCAAACTCTGGTATCAAAACACCTGGAAGCAAAGGAAATAAGGAAACAGCAGGGAGGGCAGAAGGAGAGAAAGGAAAGGAAAGAAAGGAAGGAGAGCTGTAAGATGAAAATATGCTCCCAGGAACAAAGGCAGTGATAAGGACTGTTCCAGGAAGTTCTATGAAGACCCCACTCAAGAATTCTTCCAGGAACCAGAGCCACTGGGCAAAGGCCACCACTTCAAAGTGCCTTCCACTTGGACTTTATACGTTATGCCGCAAAGAGATGACAGATACAGTGACAGAAAATCATACCAACAGAAGAAGTTATTTAAGTTTTATGCCTCTTCTAGGTCATACAACCTTCAGTCATTATAATGAATTTCTTTCACTGTTCCTTTTGTTTTTCTTATATCTCTACTACATGGTACATACACTCTTTGTTAAAAAATAATAATTTTTAACATAAATATTTAAAACATCACAATTTTCAACCGTTTTGTCATTTCTTCATTTCATAACATACCAGGAACCTTGAAAAAAAATCCAAACAGCCTGGGTCTCCTGAATTATATAAGACACTGGCTGACAGGACCAATCTGGCTTTTAATATTCTAAGGTAAAATCAAGCACATGGACTTAGATGTGAAACTTACTCAAATGAAACAAGAATAAAGGATGGAAAATAAGATTGTTCCCATGATCTTGGTCCCTAAACATTTTACACAAACCCCAGGCCTCAATAGTCTCAGAGAAGATCCTTCTTCCACAAAGCAGAGATAAAATCCCAAAGCCAATACTCTGAACCTTGGTGGTACTTTCAAGATGACTACTTAGTTCCCAGCAGAGCAGCAGGGAAACAGCCCTGGTGGTGAGATACTGTCAATGTGAGCCTTTGCATCCCTGGGGAGCTTAGAAAACCATGGAACTGAGTTCTGAACGAAGCCTGTGCCCAGACCTCATTTTTCCTTCTAATTCTCATATGCTCCCTTGTATTCAAGGAATGACATTTTCAGCCTCCGGAAACAGACTTAACATTTTTAAATTTCCAAGGATGTGAAGTTAGCTTAAAAGGATAAGCTGGCTCTCCTTTTTTTAATGCCCAGGTAATGAACTGAAATGACATATAAGGCTTGATTTTTTTATGTAGTTATTCATATACTTTAGTCTCTCAGTTTCAACTCTCTCCTCTGTCAACCCTTCATTATAACTTCCATTCAAAGTGGCAATGAAACAACAAGATACAGGAATACATGCTAGAGGCAAAAGATTTAAGAATTTTTTTTATGAAGGCAAAGATAATGGAGGACAAAATCTTAAATTCCCTCAGATGTCCATGCAATGCATCTTTGGACACCATGCATGCTCTGGACATTAACTGTGCTGTGCTCACACACACCTCCTCCTCACAGGAGTTTGAATTCTTACAACTTCAACAAAATGGACTCTTAGTTGCAGTGAAATATGTGACACTCCATGCCCACATTTCTGCTACCCTTCCCCTTCTTTTACTATGAAATACACACACAAAAAAGCAGTATGTACAGTCATACAAACTTTCCACTTTGTGAATCTAAAGCAATGCTAGTAATTCTACAAAGTCTGAACAAATTCATAAAATACAATTGGACTTTTGTAGTTCTAAAATTCCTGTTAGCATCCTAAGGGAGCTGAGTGATTTGGAGTAGATTCAGAGTCCTAGGGAGAAGGAGGGGATGAGGATGAACAGGACCCAGGTCCTTATCTGTGCCAAGCATTTTACAAAGAATTG